>JAHREE010149693.1:0-13857 GCA_033628505.1 Tringa tobata | reverse complement strand
GGACCTTCCAGTCAGCCAGTGCTTGATCCAGCAGATAAATACTTACTAATATAAGATAGATAGATATAGATAAAAACACTAATGGGAATATGGCCATATGCTATTTGGAAGAGTCAGGTAATAGACATTCTAGGCTATGAAACTAACTCCCCTGCACTTATTTTAGATATGAAAGTATGGAATGGTAAAAAGAGACTGTAAAATTTTAAACTGTGTATACAGAAATACCAAGGAAAACAGGTGATTTCTTCTTTTAAGTGATGTTGCCCCTGTAATTGTTTCTACATATACATATAGCAGTGTGCCATTGGGAAATACTGACAAATTGTCAGGAATATGTGCAAATAAGACCTATGCTCTCAGGGGAATAGTTGTTCCTCTCTTGCTGTGTTTTCTAGCAGAAAGTTGAGTCAGGAGCCAATAAATGGAAATGGCAAATCTCCCAACAAAGTAAAGGAGCTTCTTAGTCATGTCAAAAATGATATAACTAAGAATGGGAAGAATTGAATACTGGGCTATGTAAACAAGGTTTCAGTAGGAAAGTCAGTATTTTATTGAAGAAAATGCATCTCTTAAAAGTGTGTAGTGGAAGTCTCATCACCTCTCAAAGATGGCCTAAAGCAAAAATATTGATGTGTCTTGGGGACAGCTGTTCTTTATAAGAAAAGAACTATCATTTATTAGAAATATTTATGTGTCTTGAACATTATGCTCGAAAAGTAGAGTGATTTTTCTCTCAGTAACTCAGTGGTTCCCTGCAAAGGAACAGAAAAGATAATATAGAATCAAGTATTTTTCCATTGGAAGGGACCTACAACAATCATCTGGTATAACTGCCTGATCACTTCAAGGCTGACCAAAAGTTAAAGCATATTATTAAGGGCATTGCTCAAATGCCTCTTAAATGCTGACAGTCATTGGGCATCAACCACTTCTCTAGGAAGCCTGTTCCAGTGTTTGACCACTCTCTTGGTAAAGAAATGGTTCCTAACGTCCTCTAAACCTACCCTGGCACAGCTTTGAACCTTCCAGTGCGTCCTATCACTGGATACCAGGGAGAAGAGATCAGCACCTCTGTCTCCACTTTTCCTCTTCAGGAAGTTGTAGAGAGCAATGAGGGCACCACTCAGCATCCTTTCCTCTAAACTAGACAAACCCAAAGTCCATAGCTGTTCCTCCCATGACATTCTTTCCAGCCCTTTTATCAGCTTTGTTGCCCTCCTCTGGATGCATTCAAGTACCTTAATATCCTTCTTAAATTGCAGACCCCATAACTGCACACAGTACTCAAGGTGAGTGGGATAATCATCTCTTTTGACCAGCTGGTCATACTGTGTTTGATACAGCCTGGGATGGGGTTTGCCCTGTTGGCTGCCAGGGCACACCGCTGACTCATGTTGAACCTGCTGTTGACCAGCACAAGCACCTGGGATAATGTCCTATACCCATCATGATGGACATTATATCAAGACCTCAGGTGAAATGAGTGATTTGTTGAATATATAGTATCAGAGGTGGTTTTTACTGCAGTTAAAGTGCCATAAATTTCATCTCTGTGGTGAATTTCTCCTCATGGAGCAACTTCTACAGTCCATATAGATGCAAATTTGGCTGAGATTAGGTGGCTGTTTCCAAACCTGAATAGTTGGGGGGTTTGCTCATATTTAATAAGTTGCAGAGTTAACTATGTTGAACAGTGATATAAGAATCACATAAGAACACTACTGCATTTGAGCAGAATGTTAAGGAAACTGAATGACATTTGCTTAAGGTATTGAGATAGAAAAATACAAATGCAAATCTCATATGAAGTGTCTGGCTCTTAGAACAGCAATAAAAAGAATGTAGTATAAGCTAACATAAAAAGAATACCCTTTTCTGCTTAATTTTACTTCTTCAATCCATATTATTTAATATTTATAGTGTATTTTGCATAATTTCAGTGTATTTTCAGGCTAGTAGGAGCACGTTTCTTGAAACAGCAGATTTCTCTTGTATTCAGTGTTCAACTTCACTCTTCTAACAAGTACGTTTGTTAGACACCAAATGAGGTGTAATTCTTGAACTGTGTCTTAAGATGAACTCAAAGATAAAGCAAATGAAACAATTCAGAGTTCAGGTTTAATTCCATGTAAACTTTTCAGATGTATTAAATAATTTGCTTTTTCTACTATTCATGTTCATATACCTGACTTCTGCTCCTTCACATTTGTGATGTTCATAGTCAGCAGATAAAATCACAAAGGTTTGAGTTATCTGACAATTTAATAAAAAGCTGTTTTCAGTATGTATATTGTACAGTGTTGATAAATTATGATGAAGTTTCTGCCACTTTACTGAATATTTTACAAAGAGTATTCAAGGCTTAGAAGAATGAGAGGCTTTTTGCTTAGACTTGGAAACTTTTATTCTCGTGGACTTTGCATATTCTTTGCTTCCTTTGACTTTCTCTGTGCTGGTTTTCTCAGTGATGTAGTCAGTAAATATACCTGCCCTTGAGTTAAGTTTACAATTAAATATTGGAATGATTGGAAAACCTCAAATGAGAAGCATAATAGCTATTGAAAAATATTTATCCTTGAGGGCAAATTTTCTTGAGTCAGAACAATGCTCAAGGCATGAATCAAATAGTCTTGTTTTTTCTCCAGTGGACAGTTTCCCAAAGTGCTTGACTAGAGTGGAATTGACTGGTTGTGCTGATTGAGCTGGTGTGTGGTGCTTTCCGTTGAAGGATGGTGGTGTTTTAACGCTATCCATGAATGAAAAAGTGTATTTGTTACTGCTGGCTTTGTTCTAAGTTCGAAATTTATGACTTTGCTCCTCAGGTGGCATTCCTCTGTAGCTGAAGTAGTTCAGTTACAAGTTTGCTTTGGAGAAAATTATGAAGATATCCATTTTAACTTGGGGGGGGGGGGGGGGGCGGTTATTTGTCTTTGGTTTTGGTTGTGGGTTTTTTTTTTCTCTCTCTCTCTCCCCCCCCTTTTATTCCTTGACAGTATATATGAAGAATGGATGTAGAGGACAAGTTACATATACAAGTTTCATTAAAGTACTACTCAGCTTAATCTATAAAGCAATCCAACTTGCCCTAATGTCTAATACATACTATAATTACTTGTTATGCTTTTCCCTTCATGAGTAATCAAAATCAATTTACTGAAGATGTGTTTTGCAGGAGTTTGTGTTGGGGAATTGCGTTGCCTACAGACATCCAAGTTGCCATGACATTGTTTCAAAGGTGTCTTTCATTTTCTGTATTCTTGTGGAAAAGCTGGAGTTTGCAATTGCAGTAAATGACAAGCAGATAACTCATAAAAAAACTGAGGTTCCAAAAGTGAAGATTTGTTTTAATTTGTTAAAGCACCAGAAGGACAGGGATGAGATTTCTCCCTAACATGACAGGTATATCACTGGTTCTGAAAACTTGAAAATTCTAGAACACCACTATGCTTCATACAAATTACAGCTACATAATCCAGTGTATGTTTGGTCAAGTTCATTGACCTGACTTGCAAATAACATTCATGCTTTGCTCCCCTGTAACATGACAGGCGTGTTAAATGATTTATTTTGCCCCACTTTGTAACCTGTATTCTGTTAACCTCTTTCCTAATGTGATGGAACAGAAAGTGTCCTTGTAAACTGATAAATGAACACTGTTATGCTCTGGTGATCCACTTGGCGCATACTGTTGGATGGAGAATTTGCACACTGATCCAAAAGTGATAAGGGTCAAAAGAAGTGATTTTTCAGTTTATTACTTGCATCTGTCACTGAGCATCTTTTTGGTTTTACTTTTTAGATGGAACATGAGTGGGTTTAATGTGTATCTTTTTTAGACAGGGGTTGCCTACTGATTTCTAGATCAAGTAGCAGTTTCTGACATTACTAGGAAGGTCTGGTTTCTTTAGTCTAACTCCCGTACTCTCTAGAGGAGATTTATACAGTCCTCTAAGTCCAGCTCTTGAATGGCAGAGTCATACCACAGAGTTTGTGGCTGTTAAACAGGTTTGGTTTTTTTTCCTTTTTCTTTTCTTTTGTAATGTTCACCTATGCTCTTCGCACCTATTCACCTGCTCTTCCAGGCTACTTAGGACAATATGCTATTTCGCTACCTCTCTGTCTCATCTTAATGTGCTTCAGAGCCCTCTGGCCGAGAACATGGTTCTCATGGCAGCAGCTTCTCCTTTTTAGTTCAGTCCCATCTTTGCAGTGTGATTAAGGCTTCCTTATGTTCCCTGCTGTGCTATGTGTGCTGCTAGTTTGAAGTTATGAATTCTCTTTGAAACAGATTCAATGTTTTCAGGCAACTTGTGTCCATTAATTGTTTCTGAGTTGAATAGTTGAAGTCAATAGTCTCCGTGAGTCCAAAACTGTCAAAAATACATCCCCTCATCCATGATGCAAGGTAGATATTAACCCAGTGCTAGATTTTGTAAATGAAAAATAAGCAAAAAAAGATGGAAGTAACAATTGTGTTCCAAATTTTGTGCAAAGATATGCTGAAGGCATAACTAGACTTTTTGTTTTGCTCTTTTTTTTAAAAGGACTAACCAGCCGGGAATGTTCACAAAGAAAGAATTTGATCAGTTGGCCTCAGCAATAGACAGCTTCAGTCTCATGACATACGACTATTCAACACCACAACGGTAAGACTCGGTCTAACATTAGGAAAAGATTGAAGGAACTGATTCCCAGTTAACTCACTCTTAAATCTACAGCACGAGTTCATTTTTTTTAGTAAAGTGGACAGCGTGTTTTAACTGCATCGGCTACTAAAGTTTTGGATTAGTAATTAGGATAGGTGATTTTTGAACAAGACAATAACTCAGGACGTTGTTTAACAGCAGTGTAGAATTGGCACCCAGATGTTGTGAAAGGCTTTGACACAAACGAGGTGATTATCCTTTTACTAGTGGAGCTTCTTCTTTTCCAGGCCAGGTTCTTTTGTTTTTAGTTATTTAGCACAGTTCTGCAGAGTAGGTACACTAATAATCTAGTACATATCATTGTAGAAAAAGTTAGCTTTAAAGCAAAATTGACAAGTTATTTGCTTCATCCTGAGGCAGCAAACTGCCTTTTTGGCAACACTGCTAATGTGGATGTGCTTAAACATGGTTTTCCATTCTTCCACTACTCCCTCCCTTGTACTGATACAGCTGCTTGTGCAGCAGCTCATCAAACCAGATCAGGGAGCTGATCTGACTGAAAAATAACACAAAATCCCACTTTTATGCATGAATATTGATTTTCAGAAACTTAGTGTTTTTAACTGCGTGAAAGCGGTGTAGTTGAGACGTCCATAAACTCTACAGAGACTCTTTGTGTTACTATTCTCCAAAAACATGGTTCATTTTACCTCCAAATTGCATTTAAGCATATGCTTTTGGAATTCCTGGGAGATTCTGTGTATCTTGCTTCAAGGTGGCTGTCCAGAGTTAATATTTGTTGTAAACTGGCAGATTTAGTAATGCCATTGTTTTTGTGTTTATTGCATCACTAAAATCTTCCTCACCTGTAGTATATTAGTATTTTCATAACGTCTAGACAGATTTAAAAGAAAGGAACTTTTGTCTCTTCTGAAAAGAATTTATATACTTCCTTCCTATCTCTCCCCAGGCCTGTCTCTACATCTTCAAGCCTAACACCCTAGGGGAGAACGAATGTAGGCAGTAATGCATACTGCAGTTAGAACAGGTTTTTTTATTACTCTCTGCTGGAATACGCAGCAAAGGTGTATCCAGTTTAGCTTTTCTCTGGGTAAATCTGACATCTATGAAGATGAGGTACTAAGGGCTTTTGTATAGGCTGTACAAACTCATCCTGGAATTTTGAAATGCTGTGCTCTAGGCTGCATCTCTTCTGTATGGGGAAGCTAGACCACACAGGATGTGTTATGGTACAGTCACATCTTTATGCTTTCACTGGCACTTTAATTACTTAGGTATGACTTGGAGCTGCTAATCTTTTTTTACTTGAAAGAAGGAAGGAAGCTAACACACCCTTTGTATTTGGAATAAATGTGGTTTCTGAGATGTAATACTTTTCGTCTGAGAAGGGATTTGATAAAAAAATTCAAATCTTTTTTGCTTGAATTTGCATTGATTGGTCTGAGTATATGAAATACAAGATAACACGTATGTTTTCTCACAATTTTTTTGCCTTTAAATATGAATACAATTTCCAGCAACATTTCTATAGTGTATCACCATATTGAGTTTTAATGGCACACATATCCCAAGTGCTTTGAGGCAGATAATTAGTAGGGAGTAGATGTTGATATTTGTAAGATTAGAATATGCTTTTCCTTATCCTTGCGATAAAACGTGCTCTCCTCTCTGATGAGATAGGAATGGAATGGGCATGATATACTGATACTGTATATATGTTAATTCAATTATTCTGTGTATTAAGGCTCTACTCTTTTTCTTAATGTAGCTTTCTGTTAGGTAATAGCCTATTTAGGGTTTTATCCATAAATGTTAAACAATCTCTGAAACCCGTATTGCTTACCCAGTCACTGATTTTATAGTTCTTTCTGTAAGTAAATGGTGGATTTTGTCCTAGTATGTTGTGCCAATTTACAGTAAAAACATTGAGGAAAGTATTGAAAAAGAACTGAAGTTTTACAGAGTTTTGAATTACTGTGTGGGCATTGTGCCAGGCCCAGTGACAGAGAAAATGTGCTAGGTCAAAACCTTTTCTTACCAACTGTAAGAAGTTTTGTGTCCCTTTACCTTAGAGATGAATCACAAGTCAAGAGTGGAGCAAGTATGTTTTGTGCATCAGTACTTAAAGCCATTGAAGAAAGTACATTGAACCTTCATAGGATTGTAGGTTAACCACTGATTTTTGTGAGCTATATTTTCCTCTTTACAATTACACTAGTCAAAAAGAGAAGGCTGAGAAAGATTGTCTACTGTTTCTGACAACCTGTTTGATTTTTGTTAACTTGACAGACCTGGTCCGAATTCCCCTATTCCCTGGGTACGAGCCTGTGTTCAAGTACTGGATCCTGATTCAAAATGGAGGAATAAAATACTTCTAGGGTTGAATTTCTATGGCATGGACTATTCTGCTTTGGGAGCCTCTGGGGAGCCAATCCTTGGTAGCAGGTAAAACTTCTCTGGATAATAAGTACTTATGTATTATATAGTCTCACAAAACTCATAACAAGTATTCTTGATTAGAAATAACACGTGGATGTGTCGGTAACGTAGAAATGACAAAAGTGATAAGCCCACACGTGAAAAGTAGGTGAACGGTTAGATTAAGACCTGTAACTTCTCTGTACAGAAGTGCAGATAGATGGCACGGTTATCCTTTCAGAACTCCTATGGAAAAATGGTTTATGTAATTTTCCCTCTTTCCTTTATCCATGTTTGTACATGCAGTTTGCCATCCTTGTGTGAAAATGTTCTATAGTATTCTCTTATGTTCTGTATCATTTTGGGGGTTCATGCAGTTGACCTAAAGATTGTTTCTCTCAGCCCCTGAAGTTGTTACCTGTTACTTTGAAATTTGATATTAGTTTCAAACAGCAATATGCCACCAAGTTTCTTTAGAGTATAAAAAGCTGCAATAAGTTCACCTGGAGACAAAAATCTATAACAAGATAAAGGAAAGTATTCCAAAGCCAGCCAGAAATTTTTTATTGATTCTCAGAGGAAAATGGTTGGTTTACTTCTCAGTAATAATGATCTATAATAACTGAAATATTTACTGTAATATTTACAGTTCATTTTGTAGAAATGCAGTCAGAGTATAGTACATCAAGCCAGAAGAAAAAAAAATATAAAAAGAGGGTGAATTTAGCAGAAAAATCAGGTTTGTTCAGAAGTTTGTAATTACTTTATTAAATAGAACCAAGCCAAGTGGAAACAAACCTAAAGCACAAGAGATGACTGTTCTCACTTTCACAGGTTGCTAAATTCATTACACCAGAATATTTCAATATAATAACAGATTGCTTGTTAGGCATTGAAATATTATCTGAGATGGATTGTATAAGGTAAGGGCCTGAACTTTTTTTGTCTGTGCCTTCAGTTACACAAACACTTTGTCGTCATTGCACTTGCCTTTGCTGTCTTCCTGCTTTGCCTTGGCTGTTTGCAGGGGTATAATACTGTAGACACAGGTTTCTCCCAGAGCTGAATCGGGTCTGAATCTTGCTGAATAACAGAAAATGACTACAGGGTGAAGAAAATAAGGCCATTGCCTACAATGAAAGCTATATAGTGAGTATAGCAGAATATCTTGTGTAAAGTTAGTTGTAGTGGTTAAGGCACGAAGAATACTAAATTGTCAAAGTATTTTTGATTTACAAACTTAATTATATAAGTTCAGCACAATTAATATAGCTTCACTGTAATATTTGCAGTTCCTTTCACAGGCAGGAGTATTGCATTATCTAGCAGAACAAAAGGATCTTGCTTTTTTTCCGAACTGCAACTTTTGTAATGAAGTTTCCACTTGAAAACATACTGCACTCTAGGATGGCATCTACTTTTACTTTTCTTAGCTTCTTCTGGACTATATTATAGTATTAATTCATGTTGCTTTTTACCTAATGGCAAAGATACCCTAGCTAAGAGTCACATATGAGTAATGTAAGGTTTACTGAAAAAGGCTATGTTTACCTGTCTGTAGGGCAGTGGCACACAGCATGGGACAATACGTTTTATACAGAGAATGGTCCTGTTATCATGGTCTGTCAGTGAAGAATATGTTATCTACAAGAAGCTAGATTCTAGAGTTTAAGAAACATTGCATTTATACAGGCAACATAATAATTTCCACTTTTCTGCCTTATCTATTAAACATTGGTCAATGATTAAGGTTATTTTCCCAGATATATATATTTTTGAGCATGCATAGTTGTCTTTGCTGTATATTTCATGTGTAGTAATGTAATACTATAATAGGTTCAATGTAAACCAACTTCAAAATAGGCTGAGTTTCTGGCATAAAGAAAGCAGAAAAAAAAGGTTATTAGTGTAAAATAGGCTTTCTGTCATTTAATTGGTAACATGCTGTTTGTAAGGAAGTTCTAGTTCCTAGCATCTGTGAGTCTCTGAAAACTAGCACTGTCACATCCAATTGAATACCAGAATGGGCACAGCTTGTTCAGAGATACTTTTTCCCCTTCCCTCTAAAAAGCTTCCCTCTTATTCCATTATTAATACTCTGGCTACATACGGTTTTTTCATTCTCTAAGGCAATACGTGACTGTGGCTGATCCTATTCCTTCCTATTTTTAGTATCTGCTTCATACTACATAAAAAGACGGCTCAGAAGCTGTGTCCAGCCTAGAAGTGGATGGCTTGATTATTTATTTTTCTCGCCTTGGCTCCTTAGTGAATTTAAGCTTCCTGTTTTTTGGTGACTGTAATCCAGTGTTAGTCATGACCTGTAAAAAGTGTTGAAGGTTTGAGTCATGGCTCCTTTAAGGCACTCTCCATATGTTGTAGTAATAGTGATGTTAAGCAAAGGTAATGGTATTAAAATGAATTAAAAATCTACTCAGTTAAGAGCAGTATGGTGGGTATCAACTCTTTTGTTGTACATTTCTCTTCAGGTTTTTGCATCTGAAATGTACTGTGTGTACAGGTCTCCAACATGCCAGTGCTCCTCGTCACACTGTAAGGCGTGCACTGTCTTGTTGAAGCATATTCATTGGAATCTAGACATCTTTGATTAGAGAGCTAGAGAAATGTAAGCCTCAGTGGCAAACTATATTCTCAGGTTTTGATGTAAATGTAGTATGCACTTAAATTGATTATTATTGTAGCTTATACATAGGATTACATGCATAGTGCACAAACCTTTGCTGATCTCATGTTTGTATTTTTCTTTAGGATAGGAATTATGTGATGGAAAGAGGTTCTGAACATAGGTAGATTTTATTCACTGAATATTTTTTCAATCCAGAAGTTCATAAAATAATATATAATAGAACTCCTATTTGCATAAAATATTATCTGCCTGTGGTTTTTTTATTGCAGAATGTAATCTAAAGCTAGAAGTGCTTGGTAACCATTTTGCTGAAAAAATATACAACCTTTCCTTCATACACTCCATAAAAAGTAATATATATGTGTGTTTGTACTTCTGTGTGTATATATATCAGGATTAAATGAAATAAACCCAACTTTTCTTTTACAGCACAATGTAGTTAGAGTTTTGGGTGTTGTTACAGTAGGAACTGCAGCTTATATTTATAGTAACAGTGTGTTCATCTTGCAGCTCACTCACAAGTAGTATTTTTTAATACATTGAGTCAATCCTAAAGATTATAGCACATTCTGGTGCTTTAATCAACCAAGTACTGTTGTTGTTTAGCTGCAGGGAAGCTACATTCTAGTGTATATTTAGTTCTAATGTAATTTGTATGAAATGCTAAACCTGAAATAAAGGTGGTGTGCCTGTGATTCCCCAGATCACCTCTAGTGCTTCTGACAATGTGTTCTGCCCTCTGGCTGTCAAGAATCAGGTATGTTAACTGCTAAGATGCAGTGATTAAAACTTACCACTGTATTAAAATCCTGTCAGAATATAACCATCTGCTGTTGCTGACTTGCTGTGGTCTTTACCTTTGAGTCCTTTTTGAGATGTGTAGTAGGTCAGCAAGCCCCTCAATCTCAAGAGCTTCTTACTTCTTATATACTTTTTTCGCCTTTAGTTATCTGCTCTTCAGAATCTCCCTTAATCATTGGGACATTTTATTTCAGTTGCAGTAAAACCCATTGGGATTTTTTTGCTTTTTCATGGAAGGTTAGAGAGCAGTGCACTGGTGTTTTCCATTCCATGCCATCAAGAATCTGTAGCCTTTATGACCTGGGCCAAAAGGGAACTGATAAATTTAATTGCTAGCTGTGAATTAAAAGCAATGTAAATCAAAGGCTATCGAGTGGCAATGGTGCCACTTACGTTTAATAAATCAGTGTCCTTTATTGAGCACATTCCTGCAAAGTTTAATGTGTTAAAGACATTTTGTCTTTTTTTGTTGTGGTGCTGAAGGAATGAAGATACATCTCTGATATTCCACCTGACTGTATATAACTTTTGAATATATTTTGCATCAAAGCTGCTTTTGTTCCAAATGTAGCTGTTGAAAATAGATACGTGATTAACTCCATTGTTGTGAGACAATGCTGTGTGTGCTTACCTTTTATTTAAAGAAAACCGAATAGGGATTTTTATGTTAATTTTTAAACACTTAAGAGGATTGATATAATAAATTGCCAGTTGAAGGAAGGGAGAAACTAATTTGACAATGTATTGTACTATTCAGAGATAGAAATGATTTGCAAACTATGTGAGGATGCAGAGTTCTACTGAGAATTTTATTGGCTGCCTGCCATTCTGTAAATAGCAGGTAATAAAACGTGTTACTTAAATAGTTAGAGGTGAGCTTTTCCCCTGAATTAGAATCATAGAATGGTTAGAATTGAAAGGGACCTTAAAGATCATCTAGTTCCAATCCCCTTGCCACAGCCAGGGACATGTCCCATTAGACCAGGTTGCTCAAAGGCCCATCCAACGTGCCCTTGAACACCTCCAGGGGTGGGGCATCCACAGCTTCTCTGGGAAACCTGTTCTGGTGTCTCACCACCCTCACAGTAAAGAATTTCTTTCTAACATTAAATCTACCCTCTTTCCCTTTATCCTGTTGCTACACTCCCTGATAAAGAGTCCCTCCCCATCTATCCTGTATGCACCATTTGGGTACTGAAAGGCTGCTTTGAGGTCTCTTTGGAGCCTTCTCTTTTCCAGGTTGAACAACTCCAACTCTCTCAGCTTTTCCTCATAGCACAGGTGCTCCAGCCCCCCGATGATCCTTGTGGCCCTCCTCTGGACCTGTTCCAGTAAATCCATGCCCTTCTTATGCTGGGGGCCCCAGAGGTGGACACAGTGCTCCAGATCTTTATTAGTAGCAAATTAAGAAGATTTGAGGCAACTGTGACTCATGATTTTGTCTTACAGAATGTAGCAAAGAACTTGTGCAAGGGAGTCTTTTCTTCTTCAAGCTTCAAGGCTTTTACCACATTACTCTTCATGCTGTAATTCTCTCGGGATTTCCATTGCTTCCATGCATCAAGCTTCAATTCTGAAGGCATGAAGTCCTCTTTTTGAGCCAAAAGGCAGGATCCTAGATGTTGTTTATCGGTCACCCTGGAACCTAGCCACTACTGTCAGGGATGTATGGACTAAAGTGTTGGTTCCAGGTAACTGGATATTTTTCTTGTGTTTCTAACATGGGAGAGTTTTTGAACTTTTCCCGAGAAAAATGCATCCGGGGGTTTTGTTGGTTGGTTGGTTTGTGGTTTGTTTGTTGTTTAGTTTTTCTTGTTGTCTGGCCACCCTCTGCCCCTGACTGTTTCATGTCGAAGTTACTTCCCCATTGGTTTTGATGAGGTGGAACACATTTTTGGTTGATTAGTGTGTCTGATGATTGAAAAATTGGGCTGGCTTGAAAAATAATGGAATATATGTTCCTGAATACAGATATTGTAAGACAGGGCTTGTTTATCTTGCAACTTGAATAGAGCCAGATTCTGATTGTCTATTCTCTTTACTAGTAAATTGACAGTAATGAGATCATTTGTATTTTGTGAAAGAGGACCATTGTTTGATGTGTAGTGTATGCTTGTTTTTTTTAACAGGCAGGCTTTTCTTTTTCATTTTAAAAGAAAGCAGCTTGGAGTTTTTCTTATCTTAAACTGATTTTGCAATCCTCATTACCTAATTTCAACATTAGTCCATTCAGTGAATGGAATTGCCATGTTTGGTGGGGAAGCAGTCAGAGTTAGAACGACAATATGACTTTCTTTAGGCCTGTTGAAACTAATCTGAATATCGCAAGTATAGATTTTTGAAGTTTGAATGAACTTTCTTAGTAACTTAATTATAAGTTGAGCTGGTTGAATTTATAGGAATGCAATTATATACTCCCTCATTTGCTAAAGAGAACCACTTTCAAAGCTTTATTTAGCAAACTCTGAAACAGGGTAAATCCTGGTAAAGCACAGTTCTTTATATTTTTTTTTTGATCTGCTAAAGTGATGTCTTCATTGCTTGGCTATGTGTATGCTGTCAAGCAGGCTGGCACGAGTGTTGCTGGGGACCCAGTGCTTACACAATGAGTCTTTGGAGCTTTTTTTTGGGGGGATGACTCTAGTCTGGTCCTATGGACTGAAACTCATTGGCGGTTAGATAACGTGCCTCTTCTGCTGTTCTTTCATCCAAAAAAGGCATCCATTTCATGCACTCTTGAGACAAAGTATAGTGCTACTTTTTCTTGTAAAAGCTCAATCTTGATGTGAACTAGAAGTTTCATGTAGACAGAATCATACAATTTAAATGCCTCCTTTCATTTTGACACAATGCTTTTAAACAATGCAATTAAAAAAAATGGATAAGTTACAAAACACATTGATTACTCTTTGAATAAGGCAGTGGAAAAAATACTGTAAAAATATCTTAACATGTCTCAAGGCTGTTTTTTTGTGCACAGTCATTTCAGAGGGTAAGAATAAATATGCATGTTTATTACAATTCGCAAGAAAAGTAGCAATCGCAGCAACAAAGTAGGCAGAGTGATATCATTCCAGATGGAAGGACTTGATAAGTGAGGCAAGAGCCAGCATGGAAATATGTAAGACTTAGGAACAGGCTTGAAGCATTGAAGTAATACTTACAGAAAATAGTAATGGAGCATATAGCTGCACAGTCTTTGCAGTAATAGAAGTGCAAGTATGTTCCACAACATTAACAGCTTTTGATTTGTGCAAACAGCTTGTTTACACTTGGAGTTACACAGCGAGTGATTGAATGAGGTTTCTGCTGATAACATTC
>JAHREE010149687.1:0-15664 GCA_033628505.1 Tringa tobata | reverse complement strand
AGTGGTCAGGCATTGGAATAGGCTGCCCAGGGAGGTGGTTGAGTCACCATCCCTGGATGTGTTTAAGAGACGATTAGATGTGGTGCTGAGGGATATGGTGTAGGGGAGGACTTTGTAGAGTAGGGTAGATGGTTGGACTCGATGATCCCAAGGGTCTCTTCCAACCTAGACGATTCTATGATTCTATGATTTCTTTTTCTGCCTTTTTCCAGCTTTAGAAACTTGTGAGCTCCACAGACCGTGGGGACAGCAGTGGCACAGGCATTAACGACACAATGCCATCAGGAGGAGAAATGATGCTGGTTTATCTGTAAGAAGCAGAGCTTGCTTTACTCACAAGGACACAGCCCTGCTGCCAGCTAACCAGGCTCCCTAGCCAGTTTGTTACGATGTCCAAGGATGCTTATGTGCCCCACATGCAAGTGGCTCTATGTGTGCCCCCATCCTTTGTAGCACAATTTGCTGTGAGGCTTGCAACACTGGGATATGCAGATCTTTATTTACAAAGAATAACCACACAAATCTCCTTTAACGAGCTCTTAAGTCACTAACAGCTACCTGTGTGCAGCTCTTTAAAGGACAAGCCCTGCCGGGATAGGAATGGGCACAGCTCCATTGTCCTCGGTGGCTCTTAACCAAGAACCTTTTCCAACTGCTGCATTCCTGCTTCCTTTTTCCCTTTATTAGCTCTGCTGTGTCCTCTAGAGGCCTTCAGCTGTTCATCTCAGTCAACTAAAAACTGAAACCTCTTCTCAGCATTTGTACTCCAGATGTCTATATTAAATCTATAAATTAAATTAGTTTTATCCATGTTCACACTTCATCATATTTCATTTTTGATAACAGCAGAAGCTACCCAAGACAGCATGTGTTGAATGGCTTTCTTCCCATCCACACCTTGGGATAAATTCAAGGGAGAAGCACAACGGTTTGGGACAGGTCTTGGTGCAGAAGCCACAAGGACAGCAACAACAGGAAGGGTCCAAGTTGACGGAACCACGATGCAAACTCATCCCTGGTCACTGTCAAGGGAACTGCACCACCGCCAGCTCTTCCTGCCATGTTCCGTAGGCACTTTATAACCATATGCTGAGGTTTTGGCACATTTTCTTTTGCATCTCTCTGCTTCCACAGCAGAGGCCCAGAGGTCCACCTGACCCCCGGCACCCAGCAAGCCATCCACGGGGCAGATCAACAGCTGTTTCCGTGAAGGATATCAATTATGGCAAAAGCTCCAAACTAAACCACAAGATTAAAGCTGGATGCATTTCACATTTAGTTACACTTAAGACATACGAGTTGGGTCGTTGCGGTGACTGGAGATTTCAAGATAATGAAACTGCAGGGTTTGGGAAGCAACATTTCTATAATGAATTCTTAGCAATTAGGCTGTTCTGTCAAAATGAAACTGTCTTAATCTTTCAAAGAGAATGCTGGTCTATTTAACTTATAATTGATTAACAGCTTTCCAATGAGAGGATTAAAGTACACAGTAGATAACTCAGATGATTGACAGTTCTGCTTCACCAGCCTAAAACGAGATGCCTCCGTTTTCCTACCACATGCCAATTAAACAATTAAGTATTGTTTACTGGGAGTGTGAGGATTACAAGACAGTAGGTGGATTTATTAGCAGAGAAAGGAAAAACACTCCTACACATAGGAGAAAGATTCTTTTGAATGACTAACAGCCATGCCCTTGCAAAGCTTAACTAGAGCTAGATGAATTATTCACTGCCAGGAGGTTATGCCCCAGCCCTTCTCCCCCTTTTTCAGACCATTTGCCAGTTTATTCAGATGTCTCCGATGTGTTCATCACTTCAAGGTGTGCTATGCAGACCGTTTGCTGAGTTTATCATACAGATAGCTGCAAGTCCCACTGCTTGGTATTATCGATGGAAGAAAGGCTGGGGGCCTAACTCACATTATAGACAGAATCTCACTTCTCTGGGGCAGGAGACCAAGGCATCTTTTAACAAGCAAAAGCTGCCTCATTTGCAATCTCTTAGTACATGCAGGCACTGAAACAAATCACCTTGATACAAGTACCTGAACATGGCAGGAACAATAATGCGTTTTAGCATCTTGCACCAAAAACATCCAATTTTACATGAATTAACAAGCTACACCAAGGAGCTTTGAAGGGGAGCCCCGGATGGCAAAAGTTGAATGAGGTGTTCTATTAACTTCAGTTCCTGACATCTGATTTTATTTCAGATTTCTCCTCCCCACCGCTTCTGTAGGGCTCCTGCACAGGAGCTGCTTTAGCATCACTGAGGAAAGCAAGAGTCGCCAGTTCTGGGTAAAGCTGCCAGCACTCCCTGCCCTGGGAGCTCCCTCCCCATTGTGCCACCAGCACACAGCATGGGATAATGATCCCTCTCAGCTGGTTAATTAAAAAGAGCAAAATCCCTGCCAGATAAGAATCTCTGCAGGTGTGGAGACAGCAGAAGCCTGTTAACAGGGTAAAATATTTTGGGTACCTGTGACCTTGTGTTTTCAGCAGCCTGTCCAGGGCTCTGGGCCCCTTTCCGGGATTCTGACAAACATCTAAAAGTGTAAGATTTTCATTTTTCAGTGGAGGGCTCTGTATGGCACACAGGCTGCCTGGGGTGAGACAGGCAAGCAGCAGGCTGATGCTTCCACTCTTCCTTGGAGCTGTACAAGCTACAGCCATTAAAAGACTGAATTTCAACAAATCAATAAATTAAAGGCCAGGATGTCAAAGAGAAAATTGTGAAAGAGAGATCCCTAGGGATATTAAATACAAAGATATTACTTCTGGCTCTGGAAGCCTCTGAGCCACGGTTTGTGGGGAGGCTGTACCAAGGGAAATCTTTCTGTGTGTCTCCTGTGAGCCGCAGGGTGCTGGGGGGGGAAGCTGTGGGAAGCCGTGTCCCCAAAGGGCTGTGGAGGAATGTACTGAGCTAATTACACAGAGTGGCAAACTCTGTTATCAAGAGTTAAGCCAATACGACTGACTGGTGGAGCTGCCCACCACACCTGGCAGATGTTCTCTCAGGAAATAAAGAAAATCGGCATCTGGAAAAATGTGGGGAAAGGCACTGCAGGATGCAATGTTTGTCTGAACATCTTTATTCCATGTTAACCAGTAATATCCCAATTAAAACTCAAACAGGATGCTTGCATGGATCCTTCACGAGGACAGCCCCAAGATTACAGGAACAACCCTGCTCAGTGGGACTGGAAAGCAGCCACGCTGAGATGGACACGCGCTCGGCCACCTCACCTTGCGGGAACCAACACGGGGACAGAGCCGCCACTTAAATCCAGACTACTTTGTGACAGCCTGTCATCCAGGTCATAAAAAGTAAAAGGCAGCATCCTGTTTGCCTGGCGGCGTTAGTCCCATGGAGAGCACCACGGTTTGTTGTCCAAACAATGTAGCTGTAGGTCACCTGTATTGCAAGCAATGAGAGTGGAAGCAGATGGAGATATCACTTTTTTCAGACAACATTTGGCCTTTACTGACAGAGCCAGCTGTCCCCCCTGCAGTGCCCATCCAGGGTTAGGAAGAGGCAGGACAAATTTCAGAAGAGCAATGGGAGGTAGCAGCCTTGCTGGGGCTCGGGGGCACCTTTTGTGCCCACACTCAGAGCCTTTGGTCTCCTCACCCCCCTGCAAGCCCAGCGCTCAGACCTGCTGCGCCCTGGCAGTGACAGCTCTCACGCTTACCAGCTCAAGCTCCTGCCCCACACCATTTCTTATCAGCAAACCACCCAACATCAGGGTAAGGCTTGTCCTGCTGGTATCTGTTCATACTACTCCAAGCTGATCATGGGTCCTGACACATCAGCCCATCACCATTGCACCCAACGCATGAACAGCTACCTGGTGGCAGATATGTCGCCGACAATCCACGCTCATTCCAACATTTTGTGACCTAGACAAGAGCAGGTGTGGTTCTCCTCATCCATGCAAGCATCCTGTTTGAGTTTTAATTGGGATATTACTGGTTAACATGGAATAGGGATGTTCAGACAAACAGCATCCAGGGGAACACCTGCAAAGGGGTGAGCACCTTTTCACGTCCTCAGAGCATGGCCAAAGAGGCCATTCTTCCATGAGCAATGCTCCCCACCCCATTATGGGGTATCTGTGCCCCATGAGGGTACGTCTACCGGGCAGGACAGCAGCCCTATGGAGAGATGTTTGGGTGCCCAGCGTGGCTGATGGAGACCCCAAGGTCAGCTCTGTGTTATTAAACTCCACTTCTTTGCTCACATCCCTATTCCCTCTGGTTGAACAAGAAGGACAAGAAAATGCTTTTAAGTGTCACACTGTACCTGAGCCTCTTGCTGTCCTCCTGTCCACGTGCAGTTGAGTGATCCCACCTGTCATCTGCGTGGATCACTTGCTTGAGCCTTACCAAGGGAGGAACAGCCAAGGAGAAGACCATGGAGGACCCGGGCAGATTTTTCCCCAGGGTGAGGGGCAGATGTAAAAACAACAGGTTTGCTCTTCCTGTTGGAAGTACCTTGCTTGGCCTTTACCTGTCATTCGTGCTAAAACACTGAAGGAGTGTTTGTCCGTTGTTAGTAACATAGTATGAGGTTGCAAAAACAAAAACTTTGGATGGGTTTCAACAGCAGCAAGGGAAATCGTCAGCAAAAGTCACCAGCTTTCCAAAGGCAGCCTTTCTCCTCAGAGACTCATCATCAGAGCTCATCGTTTCCCCATACCCACGCCACAAAACAGGCTCATAGCTTGCCACTGGCACCTACCAAATACACCAAAAGAGCTGTTCCTGTGGTGGGAGCTGCATTAAAATTTAACCCCCACAACCTTGTGAAGTAGTAAACCCATCAAAATGACAGCTTTGTCTTCTTGGCTGGGTTGGAAAGACTTGTCTATCTGCCCCTGGCAGACAGCAGGTCCTTCCTTCATGCCATGGTAAGCAAGGAATAGCAAAGGGGCTCTACTCACCCACCCTAGAAAAGCACAACAGCCAAGACAAGATTTTGTACTTTGAGTTCCAATTCTTCAGCCCCATTGCAGCTGTTACAAATTTAATGGAGACTAAAACAAAAGTGCGGCATCAGTTGGCAGAGTTGGAGAAGCAGTCACTGGAAATAACTACCTCAAGACCGGTACAATTAAGAGCACGCTTTCAAGCTTGTTCAGCAGAGTAATATTTACTACTGAAAAGAAAAATCACTGCTTTTGGTCTCATCTGCCCTACACTGAGGCTGTAATGGAAATTGGAAGGAGGCTCTGGCAGGAGGGAGGTGAAACATGCACTTAGCATGAAATAGTTTCACAAGTCGAAGTCTGGAGTGGCATTTTCAACTTCAAACTGAGATGGGAATAACTAAGCAGGGATTTTAGCACGGTATCACATCACACCAGACTTCTGATGGAGAGCCAGTGGCAGGTAATACTTCTTTACAGGCTGGCAACCCCGGCACTCAGCTCCACGGGGCAGGCACGCCAGCCAGCAAGCAGGCAGCATCTCTCAGAGGCAGCATCACATATTTCATCAGGCAAAACCTCCAGGTCTCCAATTATGCAACAATTAAGTGCTCAGAAGGCTGTGAAGTATGACAGCTCTCAAGAGCACAAATTAATTTTTCTCAGAAAGCAGCACTTGCAGTGCTCTCCCCCCACACCAACCCCCCAGGTGAGATAAATTCAGTTTATCCGAGTAACAAATTTCAATGCCTTATTACCATGTCAGTTGTTATAGCCAAATGTCCACATTAATTGGGCATTTACCGCTTATATGCCAGCCGGCTCACAGCATCCTTCTCTGCTTTACCTGGGGGCAGTGATCATACCCACAAGATCTTGCAGAAATCGGTTATTTCCCTTTTAAATCTGGCAGGGACAAACCAAACATCCCCCTGCGCTCCTCTGCACAACCCTCCCACGTGTCCCTCTGCAAACACACGCTGGCTCAATGCATATTTAATTTTCTTCTTGTAGAACAGGAAAACAATAGAGACTAGGTCTTGGGATTTTAGCAGGGAGCTAAAATTAGATTGCTTTGCAGAGATCCTGGGATCGGACCCCGTTGCTACTTTTTCCCATAATTACATTATCTCGCAGCAGAACAGCTCTCTCCTTTCAGGATCTCTAGTCATTTGAAGAAGACCCCTCTGTGTTATTCCCCATCTAAGGACGAGACTGGGCTTCAGAGAAGTTGTTCAGCTTTCTACAGACTGAGGCACAGATTGAAAACACACATCCTTCGTGTTGTGTCCAAGTCTTTGGGGAACCAGACTAATATTCACAGATCGGGTCTGTTTGGCAAAACTATTCCAGGATTACCAAGATTACCAAGAGGTGGATCTTCACTCATCACTTAAGTGTGATTTTTTTTTAAATGGACTTTTTTTTTGTGAAATTGCCCCAAACCTGGCAGATCTTGCCATGCCAACTTGCACACTAGCATCACGTCTGCTCTAAAAATATATCGCAGCCAAAGAAACAACAAAACTTTTTCCGAGACTTAAACCATATCAGCATCAGACCCAGTAAACTGAGGGACATTTAAACAGTTAGACATTACTATCACAAAAAATGGTAATACTGACAGAAGTTCAATGGAAAAATGTGAAATATGAATGTACAGACTTACCATTTTTGTCAGCTCTTCTGAAAATCTAGAATTGAAAGAGAGAGAGAAGCATTTTTACTATGTTGTTCAACTTGAAAGGGTGCAACCCTTAGCACCTGGGAAATGTTCTACTCCACACGATGGACAATACCTCTGGGGAAAAGTATCAATCAGTTTGGCTTTGGATTAACTGGTAGAAAACTAGAAAAATAAAGATAACACAAAACAGTTCCAGCATTTCCCATCTCCCTCGCAGAAGAAAGCCAAAAACATGGATACAACACAACAACAACAACAAAAAAAGAAATAGCCTACAACAGCTGTGCAGCAAGCCCAGCCAATTTCTCTAGCATTCATAATATCTCTTAAACCAAGTTTCACAGTTCTGCACTTCTGAAACAAATTATTTACTTTTTTTTTTTTCTTTTAAAAAGCAAGAAGGAGGGAAGAATCTCCTTCCTGCGTGGGAAGGAGATTATATTTAGACTTAAAACTACTGTGTGGAGTAGTTTTACTTAAGACTAATGCAGTAGCAGCAGGCTATCTGATTCCACAGAGAGGAATCAGATAGCCCTTTTAGAAGAACAAAAATCACAATAATGTGTAGTACAGTGGAGTTTGCTGAGAGAAAGATAGAAACAACTGCTATTTTTCGGACTAGTTTCATTTTAGGAATAGTCCCCTGACACAATGTAATTAATAGCAGAAGACTTGTGCAAGGGCTGAAATGTTATTGGTTCCTGCCAAAAAAGGCTGCTAGAACAGGTTTGGCCATAAATTACCAAAAAATTAACATGCTCATAAGCTGGGCAGAAAAGGGAAAGCATGCTTGTCGTCTCTTCAGACCTGACCCTATTAATTTGAGCAAGAACAGAGATTTCAGCTGTTCAAAGAAATTTCCCTGCGGAGGGAATAAAAGCACCAGCAGGACAGATCAGAGTGAGCTGTAAAATGGAATCTCTTATTTTCTGGGTCATAAAATCATTAAAAAAAAAAAAAAATCAGAAGAGAAACTGCTGCACAAAACAAGAAACCCAAGAGACAAATTGGATTGCAGAATGTGCTATTTAAGTGAATATGGCTTAATTAAGGAGCATTAATCATTCCTTTGCCCAAAGTTCTTCATAGGCTGCATAAGGCAAAGTCAAAGTTGGCCATTCTGGCATAATTCAGCAGAGGCAATCACTCTGAAACTGCTTACTTCTTGGCCTTTCATTTTTTTAGAGCAATTAGAAGTTTTGGGAGAAAATTCTACCTGGCTCTGTACTTATGGACTTCACTTACGGGTTTTGAAGGACCAGCCAGTAATGGTTTGTCAGTGGGAAGTAAGAATGAAGCCAGCCAGGACAAGCAGGACCCCACCAGGGCCATGGCTTGGCACACACCACCCAGCCATGCATAGTATGCCCTGCCCAGAGTATGAAATATTCCTCTTTTCCCAAGTTGGACACCCCAACTCCTCAATAGCCCTGAGCACCTCCAGACGAGGCACTTTTCCTTCTAGATGCTGATTATTTCTGGGTTTTTTATTTCATCACCACATACTTCCATTACTGTTCCCACTGCTTTGAAGGAGACATCACATCAAGTCTAACACAGAAGCCGTGACGTCTATTTTAAGGTCCTGTGGGAGATTACCACCCCACTAAGCACAACTGACAGAGGGAGAACAAGAAGGCAAAAACAATAGGTAAAATGTAGCTTAAAGTTGAAGAAAGGCTCAATCTGCAGCACTCTGCTCTGTGGAGGCACCAACCTCACAATAAAGTCTCAGAGCAAGAGGGGAAAAAAAAACAAACTAAAATTAAGAAATGGAAGAAACGTTAAGACATGGAAGTATTTATATCCAGCTTCACTAAGTGAACTTTTTAGGGCTTTAAATCCCCCAGATACTCCCAGAAAGTATGACTATTTGTACACGAGCACGTTGATGGAAGATCACATCAGCTCTGTTACCTACCAAGGATTCATTCTACATGACTGAGCTGTTTAGCTTTTATTGCTAATGAGCAAGATTGATTCTTCCAGCTTAATTGGACCACCTAAAAATTTGCATGCGCAAAAAAAATTTTGAAACAGGACACCCCGGAGTGAAAGCAATTTAAGATAAGGTCATCTGTCAGCGCAGGCAGGCAGTACATCCAGGTACCATCACCGGAATGAGCATCAGGAGGCTGATAAAGACACAATGTACCCTGTGATAATTTTGTAATGCTGCCAAAAACACTGCTTCTGCGAAGACCCAGGATTTACACTCTAGCTCGTGAACAACGGTGCTCTCCCACACACAACCTGAAGACGCCCTCCGTTCGTGTCTTGCATTAGTTGTTCCTCACGGGAAGGATGTGGTGTGCTTTTGGCAAGGGAAAGGTGTAGGACCTGGTGATGGGAGGGAAAACACAACCCCTCACACCTTCCCTATGGACCAGAGGAGCAAGTCCCCAGGGGAAGATCAGTGCTGGGCTCCCAGGGAGCCCAGGGAAAGGAAAGGTCCAACCAGCTCCAGGAAGAAGGGAATCCAAGCAAGGATGCTGCATCACCTCTGAGACAGAGGCTGCAAAGCTGGTCCACCCCGCAGCCGCTCTCCGCAGGCTTGCAGTGGCTCCATCACTGCTATTCCCGCTCGGAAGGAAAGTTGCTGAGGCTTAGCCAAGGCAGGAGGCTGGGAGGTCAGCGAGAGTGGAGGCGATGAAATATTGATGGAGGAACGCCCTGTCCTGCCGAGCGCCCGGCGGCGATTGGCTTCCCGCGCCTCCACCGCGGCCGGGGACCGTCCCAAGCGTGGGACAGGAGCCGGCAGCACCGTACGAGCCTGACCAGGGATGCTCTTTCCGCTCCATCACCCCCAGTTCTCCAACTGTCAGGGCAACGCGCCACTTTCAGATGGTAAATGAGAAATTACCCAGTCCAAAAAGTACTGCAGCAGCCGTCTCCCCCACCAACTATGCTTTTATTAAGCAAGTCTCCTGAAGCACGGGCTAAATTGCATGGTGAGGCCACAGAATGCCCACAATATGCACCAGATTAAGCCATTTTACAGGATTTAGACAGGCAATACCTGCAGTTTGCTGTCTGCAGGATACTTATTCCATTTACCAGGTGTTTAGATTAATATAAAATCTATTTTATTTAGAGCCAGAAGCCTCTGTGAAGACTTCCAACAGCTTTTTTTTTTAAATGTACCTTTTTGCTATACTCTCAAATGCCTAATACAGATATTTAGCTGGCAGAAGTAGGCAATTCGAAACACTAGTGGTAATAATAAACTTGAAAAAAAAAAAAATTGGTGGTTTCAAATTTAAGCATTCAGTTTTGCCTTCTCAGAGCTCCTGAATGGGAATGTGTGACACTGGAGGCTGCTTAATGGAGATTTTCTCAGCAATGTTATTAAATTCACACAAGCGCTCCCCTAAAAAGCCTAAGAATTATTACTGTGTTTATAGAGTTTTTTATACCTTCAGCAGGTTAATAAGATATTGATTTAAAATAGAGTGCAACCGAGCTAGAATTTTGGTCTCCATCATAATCTTGGTGCAGAATTGAGGACAAACAAAACCTAGGTCTCCTGGGTGAGGAAACCATCCAGATACACATAAAAACCCAACTAATCTGATCACTATGTTCCTACTTTCCTGTTGTTCTTTTCTGCTCTTTTTTTTTTTTTTTTCCTGTTTTCCCTGCTCCCCCTTCTCTCCCCAAGATGAGGGCAGTTAACACCATATCCTGGCCTCTCCTGTGGCTGCGATAGCTTTGCTAGTTAGGGCTCCTCTGGAAATGGCATCACGGACAAAACAGTTGGAAAAATGTGCCAGTTTTTTTATAGGTACCTTATTAGAGTCTTTGAGTAAATGTGAATTACCTACAAAAAAAGACTCAGACCCAAACTCAGGCCTAAAAACAAAAAATATAATTGTCTTTATGATTAAATATTGCAGTAAAGGAGCTGCCTGGAACTGAAAAATCCAAGTTGACTCCAAATGAGGAGAAGAGACGGGGAGGTATATCCTGGTAGTTAAACGCAAGAGTATAAGAAGGCATGCTAAAATGATCTATAGAAGCAACAAGCAAATAGCATGAAAACTATAACAAGCCTTTTCAAACGTATCAAAAGCAGGAAGCCCATAAGAGACAGGCAAACAAGGTACAGAATAGATGCTCAGAGATCTACATTTGGAAATGCACCCGTGGCACAAACCAAATCCTCTATATCTTCTGTCCAAACACTTCCCTTGGTCCCAGAGGGCTGAAGTGCAAATCAGATTTGGCCACATAAGAGAGACTAAAAGAGGAGCCATGAGCAGGAGAGCAATCTTTCTGACCCTGTTGAAGAAGGAAAGAGGCAGATAAGGGTGAAAATTAGTTTTCAGCAAAGACAGAGCAAATCAAACAAAAAGCTTCATCTGACCTGAAACGAATGGCACTGCTTTCTTCAGGGACATTTAAAATAAAGCCAAAAAGCAATTAATTAACTCACTGTGGGCAAAGTCAGAAAGGCGGCAGAGATGTCACCATCCCTTGGAGCACACAGTCCTGCCACAGGGATGCTCCCCTATACCCAAGGCTGACCCTTGAGTAAGGACAGTTGGTAAGTCAGCACTGAAGTACTCCCAGAGAGAGCAATACCTGCCTAGACACGGTGGGAGCCATCCACCACAGCTCTGTAACTCATGTGGACTCATTCACACTCAGCAAACACGGTCTCGTGTAGGCTTACCCACACACACGCCATAGTCTCCCTTGTCTTGTGCCATTTGCAGATTTGTTCTGGACTGGAAATGCCACCATCGACAGACGTGGATTCCAGCAGCCCCGGGAGAGTTTCAGCTTTCTTTTAACAAAGGAGTTTTGTCCTTGTGGATGAAGAGAAGGATCAGAGCCTTTGGAGAAACTCTTCAAGCAGCCCCAAGGGCAGACAGAGAACGTAGCATGGCCATGAGCTGTGGATGGAGGCACTAGTTGGCTACAGCAAATTGCACATGGTGCCAACCCTGAGCCTTTGGCTCTTGCAGGTGGAGCAGCCATGTGCCATCCAGCCCCACAGAGCAAACACTCAGAGGCAAACATCTGAGTGCAGGATGGGTACAGAGCCTCTGCCCAACCCCAACCCCTTACGGTGATTTGACTGATGCTGTAAGAGCTCACCATTACACGCACAGTGATGCTTTCCAGGTTCCTAGAGTGACACATCACCTCCATTTCATCTCCCACCACTGCTGAAGAGCATCTATTGCTCCCTAGTTTTACCTGCCGACAGTTTCAGACAATGCTTAGGGCTTAAGTATCTTCTTCACTAGTTTGAACAAAGGGTTTAGTTAATCTGCAGTTTTAGCCATTTTTTACACTGATGATTTTAAGCTGAGCTAGTAAACATTATTCAGCCTTTTCAACCGTTCACCTAAAAGGACACTAGCAAAATAAAAGAAAAATGCTGAGAACAGCCCTCCAAGTGGCAGCAGCCAGGTTGACGGCAGAAGACATCTAACCTCTTGCTGTATTTTGTTCTTCCTCAGCCTTCAGTTTTGCCCCACAACACCACAGTTCTGTTTCTCAGGTGGAAAGGGGATAGGGAACTTCATCCTGACCCACCAGCCACCCTCACAGTCTGGAGGAGTCAAAACCAGCACAGTGGGCATGGCTGAGCCAAAAGAAAACCAGAACAGAAGAGGAAGAAAAAGTGACTAAGGTATCCTTAGCGTCAGAGCCATCTTACCTAATTCAGAGCCAAAACCAAGCTTAACTCCCTTTCCCCGGCCCCCGATGAACTGCCTACATAGCACACCCGCTCAGGGGAACGTGTTAGTTAAATATAAAATCTTACAGGTTCTTTTAATTCATCCCCACCCACCGAGGAGCTGCGCGGCTGGGACTCGCTGCATTATTCCCCAGCACATCCATGTAATGCAAGAACGTGAAGGAGTTAAGCAGAAAATAGGTTCTCGTCCCTGAGGATTCCGTGGGAACCTTGCCACTTTCCTGCTAATGTGTGAAAATTAACCCAAATGCGTGCTCACATGTTTAAACTCTGTATGAAAAGGAAGGGTCTCACAGGGCACTTGAAGAGCCTGTTACAGTGAAGCCACAGCTTCAATTGACGTTTCTATTATAACTGGAGGAAAAAAAGAGAGAAGCAAGTTCTAAGGGAGAAGGGAAAAAAAAAAAAAAACCCCACACCAAACCCTCAAACCTTATATTTCCAGCATCCATTTCTACTTTCAGCAGGTGAGAAAGGGCTCCCAGACCCATTGTGAAAGGGAAAAAAGGATCAGGAGCTGCACACGTAGCTCTATTGTATTTCCTCCTGGTTAAGCCATTCTGAAAGTTCATGGCTCATTTTCTCAGCTCAAACGTCAAAGTGGGGGAAAAAAAAAAATCCATTTAAAGATGGTAAAGTTGAACAGATAAGATATCATTTTTGCAGAAAAACAGTCCTAACTCAAAAACCTCTTGTATAAATTTAACATTGCTACCCAATTGCATTTACGTTCTAAAACCCAGGTTCCAGATTGTGGTGTAATTTTGGTAATTTCAGGGCACGTTTAAAAAAATCAAAAGAAAAAAAAACCAACAAATAAATTAACTTAAAAGACATAAGGGTATTATCCTTACAGTTTCCCCACGAAGCAGCATTTCCTACAGCTGGCAGTTGCTCACCCACCAGCCCCTTTCACCGGGCACGACCATCCATCCAGGGCTTTTGGCTGCTCAACAGACCCAGCTGAAGTGGGTCACTGAGGGGAGGGAAACACCTATCAGCCCTGGGTGCTCAGAGATGTAACAAATTTCGGACCTACCACCCCATGCCAATGCCTACCAGCAACGTGGTAGAAGATTCAGCAATTATTTAGAAAATGTGAGGGCTCGCCTGTAAGAGTTACTACTGCCTGACTCCGAGGGGGCTGGAGGAGAGTGTGAGTTACCCTTTACTACAGCCAGTGCCTCAGGAGCTTATTTTTGCATTCACTACACTTTTTTTTTTTAAAGCTAAGAGATAGCAAAGCTGGGGATCTATGTGTTTAATTACTAGATACTGCAGAAAGTCGGTGTAATTACACCGTTTGCACTCCGGCTGATTCCAGCCCATTCTCCAATTCATTTAAGTGCAAATAGCCTCATTAGTTCCCTAATCAGGAAGTCTATAAATACTGCAGCCGAGGCACTAAGCACACCCCTACCTGCCCCCCCCAACCCTGGGTAAGGGACCCCCGGGTCCCAGGCACTCGCAGGCATCCAGGACCATGCTGCCCAGCTCCACCACACAGACCCTCTCACCTGCAGCCCTTCAGGGATGGGGGTCCAGGACCTGGAGCAGATGGAGGACCTGGGTGCACCCCTATGCCCAGCTAACCTGGGGCAACCCATGATGCAAGACTGGGGGGGGGGGGGTACTTGCATTCCCAGGTCCTCCAGGATGCAGGACCTGGAGTTCTGCATCCCCATCCAGTCAAGATAATATCAGGATTAAGGACCCAGGGTGCATCCCCATCCATCTGCTCCAGGGGCTGCAGGACCTGGGAAAGAAAGAGGATGCAGGACCCGGGGTGCACCCCCGTGCCCAGCCAGCCTAGAGGGTGCAGAAAACAGGGTGCAACCCCATGTCCCCAGAGGGACCCCAGAGGTGCAGGATCCCCACAAGGGGCTAAAGGACACGGGCTGGCTCCCATGCCTGGCTGTTAAAAAAAAAAAAATATAATGCAGGACTGGGGCTGCACCCTCACGCCCAGCCACTTTGCAGGTAAGGGGGGACAGGATCCAGACTGCACCCCCGTGACCAGCCAGCCTGGGAGACACAGGACCAAGGTGCATCTTACTCCCAACTGTCCCAGGGCAAAGGGGTGCAGGACCCAGACTGCACCCTTAGTGCAGGAACCTGGCTCCATCCCCATCCCAGCCAGCCCAGGGCACAGGACCTGGAAAAGATGCTGCCAGACCTGGGCTGCACACCTCTGCCCAGCCAGTCCGGGAGATGTACCTGGGCTGTACCCCATTCCCAACCCGCCGGGAGCCCAGGACCCCAGGAATAACCCTGATGCCCAGCCGGTCAGGGGGTGCAGGAGCCACGGTGCATTCCCGTGCCCACGCAGCATCATTGCGGGGTTCGGGCAAGAGGATGCAGGAGCCGGGGTGCAGTCTCTTGCCCAGCTGGTCCAGGAGATGCCGGACCAGGGAGCAGCCCCCTGGATGCAAAACTTGGGAAATAACGCCGATTCCGAGCTGGGAGGGTGGGTGCAGGACCCGGGCACAGGGATGCAGGACCTGGGCACAGGGATGCGGGAACGGGGCACAGGGATGTGGGACTCAGGCACGGGGACGCAGGACATGGGCACAGGGATGCAGGACCCGGGAAGGGATGCAGGACCCGGGCACGGGGATGCGGGATCCGGGCATGGGGATGCGGGATCCGGACATGGGGATGCGGGATACGGGCACAGGGATGCAGGACCCAGGCACGGGGATGCAGGACCCGGGCACAGGGATGCGGGACCCGGGCACGGGGATGCGGGACCCAGGCACAGGGATGCGGGACACGGACACAGGGGTGCAGGACCCAGGCACAGGGATGTGGGACTCAGGCACAGGGATGCGGGACCCGGGCACGGGGATGCAGGACCCGGGCATGGGAATGCGGGACCCTGGCTACACCCTCACGCCCACCCAGCCGGCGGCTGCAGGACCCGCGCAAGGGGACAGGACGCCCCCTCATGCCCACCCAGCCGGGGGTTGCAGGACCCGGGCTACAACCCGCTCCCAACCGGTGCGGGGGGGGTGCGGGACCCGAGGAATCCCCCCCCAACCGGTGCGGGGAGATCCGTGCAGGGGGAGCGGGCGGAGGCGGGATGCGGGCCGCGGGGGTGCATCCCCGGCGGCTGGGGGAGCACTCACATCGAGGATGACGGAGGTGCCCTTCCTCTGCTCGGCGGCGGCCCCCGGGTTGAGCAGCTCCCGCTCGGCGACCCCTTTGTCACCCATCCTGGCCACCACCCAGCGCAGCAGCCCGTCCAACCCGCGCAGCGCCGGCGGAGGTTTGCGCAGCAGCCTGTGCACGCCGGCCCGGCAGTACCGCGCTGCCTGCTCGCACATCGCTCA
>JAHREE010149684.1:0-13727 GCA_033628505.1 Tringa tobata | reverse complement strand
ATATTTACCTCTTATGAGACGAGCTCTTTGCTGCGGGGGAAGAGCTGCAGAGGCTCCAGACCGTGCAGGCAACAGTGTCGTGCCTGAACCAAGGCAGCTTTGAAGTGGGTGCACTGAAGCTGCTTGCGAGCTCCTTCCCTTTGGGGTTTCTCTCCCAAGGGACAGCAGTTCTGGCCGTGAGGGGCTGCCTGTCCTGCGGGCCCCAGGGGAGCGGGGCGGTGGGTTGACCCCAAACTCTGAGCTGTCCTGAATTGCTTGGGGAGTCTCATGCAGTAAGATGGTTGACAAGTGGAAGGAGTGACATTAAGCTGTGAACAGGTCAGATCTGGAACTACTCCATTAAGTGAGATTGTCTGTTAATTTTGTTAGTCACGTGGTAGAAATGTTTAACTGCTGGAGAGGATAGAAAGGGGGATGATGAGAGGAAGAGGAGGGGGCCGCTCTGTGGAGTGAGGTGGGTAATGATTGTTGTACTGTTAATTACTGGCTTGGGGCTTCTCCCTTCACTGCAAAACATTGTCTCATTTGTGTGCAATAAAACTGACTTATTTTAATGACCGTGTCCCCTTCGAGTAGTGTGCCTCTGGTATTGATGCTGTTGATTTCTTTTATAAGCAGACTTAGCCTGTCTGCGGGAGACAGTGTTAGTAGCATCTGTGAGCACAAACAATATTGCAGCAGAATAATGTCTCTTGCTGCCTTCCCTCGTATTTTAAAAAACTTACAGCTGTATTAGTTATCTGAAATGCAGTGTTATTCTCTTAGAACCTGGGAGGATGTGACTGGGTAAAAGATTGCACTTCACACCTCACGTTTCTTGAATTCCTGTCCCTGAGAACCAGCAGCAAATGCTGGGGGCAGGGTCCTGATACAGATGTGTCTTTGGTCTGGTCCATTAAACAATTTGTATCACAAGACCGCAGTGTAGAAATGTTAGTCAGCTGTGAGGAAATGAATCTATTAGCCTAGAAGAAATGCCCATGGATTTGAGGTTTCCCGTATCTGAATCCATTGGATTTGAGATTTGTGCAGCTGGAGGAAGCTTTCTTTTAACTTCTGAATACTCTTCAAGCTGTTGGAAGCAGTCTAAATTGTTGGGATTGCAGACATTTCAAGTGGTTTTATTAAAAATGTATCAGAGCTGGACTATACTTCTTGGTGAGTTCAGATTTTGTGATTTGCTAATACAAGAAATGGGTTCTTGTGGAAAAGAGACAGATCAAGTGCTGCCATGAAAGTGCCATCAGAAATCTTTACAGAAAGAAATATAAGCAAGGCCTTGAGGTGTGTGGGGTTTTAACAGCTGATCTAAGGACTCTGCCTTTCCCACCGTGCTGGGCAGATGGAGTTGGTGCTGAGGAGTAAAATTGCTTTCCCAGAGTCTTTTCTGGGATCTTGCTTGTACTGCTGTGAAAATATTTAGAGAATTGAGGCATTTATTTCAAAGTCCTTAAGGTGAGGATTGAAGGGATGGTATGGTTGGCAATGATTACAGAAAGCATAAAGATAACAAAGGTATTAGTTCTTGGAGAAGAAAATAGGAAGCAGTTAGGTTTATAGGAGAGGCACATGTTGGTGGCCCCTGGACAGAGACGCTGCAGCGTGAGCTCTCCTGCACCAGGGAATCACCGCGGCAATGGCTTAGGCCAGAGTTGATGTTTCAGCACCAACCACACCTCTCAAATCTGTTGCAGATCAGGATATGTGTGTTGTTTGACTTACGGAGCTCTCTTTTGCAGCGACAGGGGATTGGGGAGCCCAGTGTGTACCACGCCGTGGTGGTTATTTTCCTGGAGTTCTTTGCCTGGGGGCTGCTGACCACGCCAATGCTGACGGTGAGTGAGTCCCCCCGGGAATAATCCTGCCTCTTGGCTTGGCGAGGGTAGGGATCTGAAGTACAGCCCTGGGACTATAGGGAGTAGAAATGGTTTGTACCCGAAATTTCTTCTGTGCGAATAAGCTGGAGCTATAGTAATTTTTCATGTAGTTGGACAATTATTTTGAAATTTAATGCATGAAGTATGAAATGCAACTCAAAAGTATAGACAGTACAAAGAGGGGAGAGAACCAAAATATTCTGTGGTAATATGACACAAAACCAGAGGGAAATCACGTGGTGCAGGGATGGAGAAAGGCATGTTTCAGATTATTTCAGCCTTGCCCAAACTTCTGGAATAATGTATAGACCCGGGAAGCATTAAAGAAGGTGGCTGCCCGTGTTGGAGAGGGGATGTAGAGCTCCTGACGTGGCTACAGCAGTGGCATTGGTAGTGTATTTCCCATTTTCCCTGTTGTGCTTTTCAGGCATCTAGCTGTCAGGGGCTAGGGGAAATTAATGGAAGTTTTGCAAAAGCTGCTAGCTCTGTTTTTTGTTTCTTTTTTTTTTTTTTTCCCCCTAGGTGTTACACCAGACTTTTCCTCAGCACACGTTCTTGATGAATGGCCTGATTCATGGAGTCAAGGTAAGGAATATTCCTCCCAGGCTTTCGTTTAAATCTGCCATCAGTGCAAGGAGTGGCAAGCCATTATAATCTGTGTCATTTGCTGATGTCAACCGGTATTGGACAGCAAAATGTTCATATTTCAGTTTGGGGTGCTCATTGGCTCAGCTAAAGCAAAACGGAGAATTGACAGAGCACAGAGATGGGGCAGCTCACGTAGCTGATTTTACTGAGATCAACGTGCTGCTTGTCAGCATGGCTTTGGGGCTATAACAGCTGTGTGTTTCAGCAGAAAATATTCTAATCATCATGTGATTAGCCCTGTAACCATATTCTGGAGTGTATCGAAATAAAAAATGAATGACATCTGAAATTACCAGTAACAGAAGTTGAAAGTAAGCAGGCCTCAGTGGGCTTTGCACAGGCAGAAGCAGGGCAGTATGCTGTGGCAGAGTGAGTTTGGACAAGACGGCATTTCTAGAGCAGAATTGGAGGCAATTCTAGTAAACAACTGGTAGCCATGTATTCTGATTTGGGAAAACAGATTGTTAGGCCCTGGCTCCAGCAAGAAGGTCTTTAAAAATGGCCCCAGAGAAGTCTGCTCTGAGTTGGGCACAGCCATACACGTTTATGGGCTCTTCCCTACCTGTCTTGGGTTGGAAAGACGTTGAAAGGCATCGAACAATTTTATTTGTGCTTAATGGCCTTGGCAGCTTGTCGGGTCTGTCTTGTCTCCATCTAGAAGAGAAAGCTTTCCCTAGAACTGCAGCAGATGTTAATTGATGGAGCTGTGCCAGCATCTGTTTCGGTGCTGTCAGGGAAGCCCCTGCTGCACAGCGGTGCTCGGGGGAGCACAGCTGCGGGCACAGCAGTTGTGGAGAATGGGCAGTAATTAGAATGTTTCACAGCACCGAGCTGATCAAGGATTAGGGTTTTTTTCTCCCTAAAAGGATGTGAGCAGTTTAATGAACTGTTACGTTTTGATAATATTGTCCACTTGTAGAAAATAGGAATGGATTGTCTCCATGTATTTTCATCTTTAGATCATACTGTCAAAAGCTATTGCTATCGATAATCAGAATTTGACTGAGGAATTTCTCTCTGTCATCCTGTCTCTCTGTCCTAGGGTCTGCTTTCTTTTCTAAGTGCCCCACTGATTGGTGCTCTCTCTGATGTCTGGGGCAGGAAATCCTTCCTCCTCCTCACTGTCTTCTTCACCTGTGCACCAATTCCCCTTATGAAGATCAGTCCATGGTGAGTTTACTCTTCTTATAACCGAGGAGTTCTGAGGAGAGTGAGGCTGAACAATGGGGTGTTACTGTGTGGTCAGTCTCTAACTCTGCCTTTGGCAATGCCTGTTTCAGGTGGTATTTTGCTGTCATTTCCATGTCTGGAGTCTTTGCTGTCACCTTTTCTGTGATTTTTGCCTATGTTGCTGATATCACACAGGAGCATGAACGCAGCACAGCGTATGGCTTGGTAAGGAGCTGAATAACTGACTCATCTCTTGAAAGAAATATCTGGGGCTCTGCAGGTAGGAGAGGTATAAAATTAGGGTGGGAGTTTTATTGACAAGCCTGAGACAGTATCAGTGGAAAGATGATACGTGTTTCACTAATAATACAGGCTCTCCATTCCATTTGTGATTTAGCACCGAGGGAGAGGGCTGATTTCTGTGCAGTCTGAATACAGTCTGTTTTGCTGCTCAGCCTTTAAACCAGCCTGGTTTGTGAGCTGCTTTGCAGCAGGAAAGGGGTAGGCTGCGGTGCTGGGTGCATACAAGTACCCTGTGATGAAGCCCTTTCTGTAGGGCTACTGAAAGTATTGTGTGTGAATTGTTGGGTTAGTTTTAATTTCCTTTTGCTAGAACTTAGCCTGGATTGCACCAGGAGAACTTGGTTGTCTGTCTAAGGAGTCCCTGTCCACTGGGATTATCTCCATCAAAGATGGCAAAACCCTTGGGTTACTCTGGAGGAGAAAATAGGCTCTGGCAAGAAGAGGCTGCATTAATGTTTTATGCTTCCAGGTGTCTGCCACGTTTGCTGCTAGTCTGGTCACAAGCCCAGCCATTGGCGCATACCTTTCCGAGGCCTACGGTGACACGTTGGTGGTTGTGCTCGCGTCCGGTGTTGCTTTGCTGGACATTGGTTTCATCCTGCTGGCGGTGCCAGAGTCTCTGCCAGAAGAGATGCGCCCAGTCTCCTGGGGAGCTCCTATCTCTTGGGAACAAGCAGACCCATTTGCTGTAAGTAAATATTGTTGCTTTCTTTCTGCTTGCTGGTGATACTTATATTTGCTTTAGTTCTGCTAATTTCTCTCAAAAGGATTGTTTAATGAAATTAACTTTTTTTTTTTAATTATTTTTTTTCATTCCCCACCTTCCTTCCCTACAGTCCTTGCGGAAAGTGGGTCAGGATTCTACAGTGCTGCTCATCTGTATCACCGTTTTTCTCTCCTACCTTCCTGAAGCCGGCCAGTACTCCAGCTTTTTCCTCTACCTGCGACAGGTCAGTCTCTGGCAATGAGGAAAGGCTCTGAATGCAGGAAGTCCCAGTCTACAAATGTGATCTTAGTTTCACGTCTTGAGGAATCTCATCTTGGCCAATAGCTTAGTAAAGTTGTAACTATAAGAAATAGTGACTTTTTCCAGCTTTCCTAAAAAGTGTGGGAGCCTGGTGACCACTCTGTGGGCGTTCCAGGGCCCTTTGCGTGGCTTCCTGCTGGTGCTCTGCCTGCCCACCCTGTCCCTGCCACTCCCAGTCGTTTAAGCTGAGCCCAGTGATTTAAGGCTGTTTTTTCAGCCAGAGGAAAATCTTCCTTTTCATTCCCATGGCAGCAGGGAGGTAGTGGAAGGCACGGTTGATTGATGTTTGAGTACCTGGCAAGCAATGTCAGTGAACATTAGTGACACTGGTGGAGTGGCTTTTTTCGTATGGTACAAATCTTTTGCCTGAAAAGTCCCTCTTTGGTGTTTTCACAGGTCATTGGTTTTTCCTCGGAGACTGTGGCAGCCTTTATTGGCGTAGTTGGAATTCTCTCTATACTGGCTCAGGTGAGAAGCAATTTCTGTCGTGGCTCTAGCGGTTATAAGAACATCCAAAATTCCTGATAATCGGGGCTGGTGAGTTGTTAGAGTCTCTGTGGCCACACAGACATCATCAGAACCCGCAGTCCCTCTTTCTTCTCTTTTGAATGTAGCTGTTGTTTGTTGCATAAAGAACTGGTAAACCATGGGGTGGCCCCGTGTTACTCTGTAAAACGCCATAGATTGTGCCGATTGCTGTGGCCAGGATGTGCTGGTTTCTAACTCGATGTTACGGGAGCAGAGGACCGCGTGTGTGTGTGTGATCGCCTGTCTCATGGCAGCACAAATCCCCTCAGATTCCTGTCCTCTTGCCTTCCGGTGCTGTCATCTTCCTTTGCATGCACTTTGAAAGCACTTGCTTTTCTTTTCAGACGGTAGTGTTGGGAATTCTCATGCGTTCGATAGGAAATAAAAACACCATCCTGTTGGGACTGGGCTTCCAGATTCTGCAGCTTGCCTGGTATGGCTTTGGGTCACAGCCTTGGTAAGAATTTGTCCCCGTTTGTCTCCTGTCACCAGTGGGTTCCCCCACCTCAGTGGCCAGGGGAGATGCTGCCTGGCTGCGGTGCTGGCCTGGGCTGGCCCTTGGTGGCTTGTCCCCTGAGTGCTGCTTCTTTCTGCCCAAGGATGATGTGGGCAGCAGGAGCTGTGGCTGCCATGTCCAGCATCACCTTCCCTGCCATCAGTGCCATGGTGTCCCGAAACGCGGATCCCGACCAACAGGGTGAGTCTCTTGTGGGTTTGATGGGCGAGTTCATCCAGCAGTGCTTGAGCTGTCACATGTTGGATGGGCAGGAACATCTGTGCCAGCCATGGAGTGTCGCTTTATTTGTAGTCTCTGACCAGAGCTGATGCTTTGGGAGGGAATTCTTACATTATGCGCGTAGGTGTTCGGTGCTGCCTGTCTGTGGGAGAGGAGACTGCTGCTTAATCATTTGCCTGCTTTGTGGTTTGACCCCAAGTCCTCAAACTCGGCTGCCTTAAATTCCAGTTCAGCTGGAAAGAGTTGCTTGATGTGCCCAGGCTCATTTTATTCTCCAAAGTAGCAAGTCCAGCATTACTGATTTTTGCAAATCCTGATTGAAGCTAATCGCCAGCTTAGGCGCTTCGTCTGTAGAGTGCGTGTCATCCAGGTCTGAATGCTTCATCCTGGCTTTAAATACATGAGCATCCTTGAATAAAACAAGTTTCCTTGGAATCTGGAGGCACATCTTCCTGTCCTTGCTCTGTCCCCAGGTGTGGTCCAGGGGATGATCACTGGAATTCGAGGTCTGTGTAACGGCCTGGGGCCGGCGCTCTATGGCTTTGTCTTCTATCTCTTCCACGTGGAGCTGAATGAAATGGCTGAGGTGGAAACTTTGGGTAAGGCCTCCAAACCCAACATGGCCAACCCTACAGATGAGGTAACCTGTTCAGCTTTATCCTTAGCTTTGCTGGGCTGCTTCTGTCCTTGCACTTGAGCATTAATGGTTCCTCCGTTTCTCCCTACAGAGCAGCATTATCCCAGGGCCTCCGTTCCTGTTCGGGGCTTGCTCTGTCCTGCTGTCGCTCCTGGTGGCCTTGTTCATTCCAGAGCACAACCTTGCTCTGAGGTCGGGCAGCCACAAGAAGCACAGCAATGGGGCACAGACCCACAGCCCGCAGGCCGGGGGGGCGGAAGGGAAGGAGCCGCTGCTGGAGGACAGCAGCGTCTGAGCAGGGAGAGGAGGGACCTGGCTCCTGTCTCAGCTCCCCAGCAAGGATGGACCCAGCCAGCAGGAGTTCGGGGAGAGCACAAGGGGAGAGGAGAAAGAAGGTATCAGACTGTGCCACTGACAGCTGATGAGAAGGGACTGGGGCTCCCTTCAGGCCAAATATACCCTGCGGGTGCAAAAATGGAATTGTATCACCTGGTGCTGATGGAAAGGGGAGACGCTGAACTGCTCCATGGGGAGGGATCATTCTTTAAAGCCAACCTGCCCTTGTATGAGAATAACGACCTTCATGGTGTGATCTGCCAAATACCCAACTTGCCAGTGACAAATCCAAGAGCTAACGTTGTCTTTGTTCTGACCTGAACTGACTGAGCTGCCGGCCAGAGGAAAACAGGGCGTCTGCATCCTGCCCCATCCCCTCCTGTAATTGGTACTCGCTGCTGACCCCGGCACAGCGTGGCTGGGACCGGCCGGACCCCACCTGCGCCCACACACCGAGGAGAGCGGGTGTGTTTGAAGGACAGACAGTGTCATCACCTGGGAGCAGATCCCCACTGCTCGAGGATCTGATGGATTTGCCCATTCTGGCCCGAGTGAAACTTGGACCAAAAAAAAATTATATACTGACTTTATGTTCTGATGAAGATAAGGAAAATTAAGAAGTGAAGTTGCAACTGACACAAAGGAGAATGGGCAGATGAGAGAAGGGCAACTACATGAATTACAAATGCTTAGTTTGTATTTCTGTTTGTTCTCTCTGTTTTTGTTACACCCATGTAACATTTGTCTGTCACTACCTCCATCAGTAGTAGGTAGAAGGATTTTCCAGAATTCTTTTTCTGGAACTGTAAGAGTTGTTTAGAAAACACAGGTCTCTGAGAAGTTGAAGAAAGAACTAAACTCTGCTGATCACTTTGGTAAAGAGTGATTTCCTAAGAGAAAGGTCAAAGAAATAGCTGTTTATCTTGAGCACTTTTATAAAGCATGTTGATTTTTCCCCAGGCTCTTGCCATTAAAACCAGATAATGACTGTAGCTTGTTTTTTCTCAGTCCAGCAGATCCTGATGGTGATGATTGTGATTGATTTGAACGTACGAGTTTGGATTCTGTTTTGGATTCCTTCTGCTACAAAGGCTTTTGTTTTGTTGAAAAGCGGAATTGCAGCCTGTGCTGCAGGGTTCAGCTCTGGTAGAAAGAGCAGCAGAGACTCGAGCTTGAGTGTTGTGAAAGAAGGGAAGACAAACGCATAGGGATCGCCTGGTTGTTTATAGATCCATAGAGATATGGCAGAGGACAGGAAACAATCGTTCTCATTTGAGGATGATCAAAAATTACTGGCATTGAGCAGTCACTGGGGGAGTAAAGCCCGAACTGGGAACACTTAGGAAATGAGTTGTTAAGGCAATTGAGGGTACAATGGCCAAAACCAGTCCTGTCTCAGAGCGGGGTTTGTGCGACAGCTCCTTTCTCTGGCTGGGATTCCCCTTGCTGTGGGTTTGGGAGAGGAACCTTGGGGGAGAAGGGCCAAAGGGTGGGAGCACTCTCATTTGGTGTCTTGGTGTTTGCGAACGGGTGATGGTGGCCAACGCGGTGCCATTGGCCTCTGGATTCAGTGGGAAATGTCAGCTGGATGTCCCCGGGGAGCACGGTCCCTGCCCCGATGCCGGTGCCCAGCTCTGCCCATTCTGCAGCTCATCCTGCCCTGGGGACGAGAGGGGACGTGAGCCCCACGTGAGCTCAGCGTCCGACCCCCGCCGTGTGCCGTCGGTGCGGTGCTGGTTCCTGTTTGCTCTGGGCAGCGAGAGCTGCGGTGTTGTGCTGGTCTCTAGTGCCAGTCAGACACTAACAGCTTGGAACCACTGCCTGGACTGGGCTGAAATAATAATACAATGTCTGTTTACCCATTTTCTGGACCAGTTAGTTATTGGAGGTGGACATTTAAGTGAAATAATTCCTAGTTTGTTTTGCATTAATCCAGCCTGGTGCGCGGCTCCTGTGATCAGAACTGTAAGAGTAGATGTTGTGGTGCAGGGGGCAGCCGCCCTGCACTCTGAGGGTTTGCTGGTGCGGAGCTAATTGAGGACTGGAGCACGGGGCCAGCAGTGAGTCCGTGACCTGTGGTGACTCCAGTTTCCCCAAGCTCATGGTGTGATGCTCCAAATTCCCAAACGTCACTGGGACAGTCTGTGCCGTGTGTGCGCAGCAAACTTCTTTCCTGAAGGAAATCCAGTCACTTAAACTTCCAGGCAGCAGCCCCAGCTCTGTATCACTCACAAAAAAATGCTTTTTTTAGACTGGAGCTTTATTTACAGTGCATTAAAATGAACTGCAGTATGTTTGTCCCTTGCACACAAATGAAGTGAAATGAAACACCGAATCGTTACCTCGTTCACACTGAGGCACTTGGAGCTTCACGGGTAGAATATAGCGGAATGTTACAAAAAAGATGAGCATAATTTATATGATATAAAGTATATAGAGATATATTTTTTAAAGTCCTTTCCTTTATCGAATAGTTTATTGAAACCGAAGTGTTTCTAGTCCCCTTCCCTCTCGCTGCTGCTGCCTGCGGCGTCTCGGCCTCTCCTGCCCTTTGGACAGCAGAATTACCCGAGTGAGTCTCCCTCCTTGGTCCTGTCCCTCACCACACGACACCCGAGGTTCCAGTGATGCCGACATCCCCCAGGTCGAGAGCAGGGGACCGGGAGTGTTTCAGTTGCTTCATGAGCCCTTTGTGACTTGTACACTGTCCCTTGGCTATGCCGGCTCCGGGGCTGGCCCTGGGACCTGGGCTCCCCGTGGGGCAGGGCTGCTCGCCCACCCCAGGGGTGTCACTTGTTCCTGGTGCTGGGAACGGGCAGGGGGTCCTTCCCACGGTTCCTCTCACTGGGTCGTGGGGGCGTGACCCACCCACCCACTCCTTTAAATGACAGGAGGGCTTGGGCTACGCGGTGACAGAGCTGAAATTACCGGACCTGAATGACGAATGTCTCATTCTGAAGGGCCGGTAGTTCTGCAGCATCCTACCTGGAGACTGGGAAATCTGTATGGAGCATTCAGCTAGTTTTGCCAATTTTTGTTACTTTATATGAAATTGCAACTTTTTTAAAAGAGCCTTTTCTTAAAATCCCCTTGATCTGCTCTGTAGTGCCTGAGCCTGGCTGTTTAACACCACTGTCCCCAGAATTTGCCTGCAGGTCGGTGACAGCAATGCCCCAAACCTAAGGCAAAAATTGGCTTAATTGTCCTTCTGCAGTTCCCATTCAACAGCAGCAGTTCCAGTGGGTTTTAACTGATCTTGTTGCATTAAAAAACTCTGCGTTAAACCATTGCTTTCTCTTTTGCCGTTACTTTTGCAAAATAGTGACTTTTTCCTTCACTGGTTTTTATTCCTTTCTCTGCACTTGGTGGCTGCTGACACCTCTGGTTCTCTGAGAGCGTGCACCCGGGGCCAGAACGGCGCTTCCTCTGTGCTCTCAAAGTTCACTACAGCGTGCGTTTCTGTATCTCTCTTTTTTAAGCTAACAATGAAATGTATTTATTTCAGTTCCAGTTGTGTTCAGAACTGGCTAATCTCTCCCTCCGATGGATTATTTATTAAACTGCTGCTTTCCTGTTGTGTTGAAGTTCTCTGTCCTCATCCTTCTCCTACCTGTGTTAGGGCTTCCCCACCCCCACCCCCCACTTCTGCCCCAATTCCGACCGCCCCTTGTAAAGGGTGCTGAGGGGGTTGTTAGGAGAGACCCCATGTCCGGCCCCGTAAATCGTCTCCTGTCCCCAGTGGGCATGAGTTGTTGAGTTATTTCTACCAATTCCTTAAAACTCAAGTATTCTAGAGCAAAAGATGCTTGAAACTTTCACCCTTGATCCTAAAATAGCTCTCCAGGTTTCCACTGGAGCATGGAAATAGCTGGATTAACAGCTCGACCTTCTCCGGAGCTGGGGCCCTGACCCGCTGCCCCTCACGCTGCAGGGATGAGCACTTGGGGAGAGGACGCTGCTTTTGGACAGTTTGTGCTGGGCAATAATTACAATATGGGGACAAGTAGGGAGCAGTGAAAGGCTCCGGAGGAGTGAGGGGTCCCTCGCTGCCACCCCTAGCCCCCTCCCTGCCCCAGGACCGTGGAGTGGGTCCCCAGGCCGGGTTCCTGCCTCCTGCCAGCACCACTGGAGTCTCCTCCCAGGGCTGGTTTCAGCAGCCCCAACTCTATTGTCTTCATTTCCAGCCAGGCTTAATTTAGATCTTATCTCACTCATTTAAACACTTCTTTTGGTGTTTGAAGACGGTACTAAGTGAACAATATAATCCACAAGAAGTATAAACACGACCAAGCAGCTCTTGGATAGGACCCGGTGTTTGATGGCCAGTATCCTGTAATGAGCTGGAAACACAACCATCTATTATGTGATGTGTTGTCTTTTGTACTTATTTCCTCTGGACTTGAGCTTAGTTTTATTGTTTTCACCTTTGAGACAGGATGCACACTTGTCTCACTTCGCATCACTGGAGAAACCAGGGAGGGTATTTCAATGCAGTGTGGTGTTGTCCATCCTCTCCTCGATGGCTGGTGCTCAGTGGCACACGCAGCCTGGGGATGCTGCCGCTGGGCAGGGCCGCTCTGTGGGATGAGCCCCCCGGGAGAGGGATTCCCGTGTTCTGCACCACGCAGAAAACCTTCATCTTGTTCCAGCCGCCCTCATTGACCCCGACTTCAGCCCTGTCATTTCTGATACCGGGCGTTTGCGGCAATGACAGCCCAGGGCAACACCCCAGCCTGGGGGGCTCCAGCATATGCGCGGGGGCATCCTGTGCCAGGGGCAGCCTTTGTCCCTCCACCGTGTCTCTGGTTTGTTTCCTGCCGTGGACCAAACGTTTCCCAGTGAGAGCCCCTGCTCCTGCCCCTCAGCAGGAAGCACCATTGGCTTCCAGGAAAGGCATTCAAGCTTCTCTTTCTTGAAAACCACCGTTCCCCTCACTCTGACCCCAAAGCTTTCCTGTTGGGTGGAAAACTGTCCCGGTGCCTAAACTTGCTCTTTCCGCCCCGTGTCTGTGACCCACTGATCTCTCTCTGCCGTGTTCGGGGCAGAGGGAGCTGCCTGGGAGTGTCTCAGAGATGGGGGGAAGATCCCGAGTCTATTGAAGGAGAGACCCCGAGCAGGGGCTGGAGTGGGAGCTGCTGTGGGTCACTGCTCGGGACCCAACCTGTGGGGGCTGCGGTGGGGCCAGCTGCCCCACTGCTCTGAGATTGGATGGGTCCCCGACCCTCCCTGGCTTGATAACCTCACGGTTAGAGCCGACTCTCCTGGAGTGGGAGCTTTATCAGGTTTCCATAACCCCGGGTTCCCCTGGGATCCACGTTGCCCATGTGGCTCCTGGGCGCTGTGCAAGCCCCGAGCCTGAGGACATGCATCATGAGGTGCTGGATGTTCTGGTAGCTCTTAATCTCCTGACGAAGGGTCCGGGAAAGCTTCTTTTTAAAAGAAAGGACTGTTTCATAAGTGCTCAACTCTGGTTCGGATGCTGATCTATGGGGTTTTTCTTTTCTCATGCAAAGCATCATTTTGAGGGGCACCTGTGATGCCGAGAGCTGGTGGAGAGCTGCCTCCCGGGGGAACATCAGAAGCCAGTCCCCAGTGGCTATGGCCACTTTGTCCCTGGCTCGTGGGCAGAGGCTGTGGTGGCCCCACAGCCCCTGGCACTGACCTGGCACCTGGCGCAGCCGACGGGCACCGAAAGGCTGGGACTGGTCCCTCAGGACCTCTCAGTGTTGGTCCATCAGTGTGGGAGCCCCATCTGGAAGCTGCACCAGACCCCAGCCAAGGGTGGCTTCCAGGGTTTGGATTGTTTACTTTTTAAACTGTCTGTGGTTTTTTTGTGCCTCCTGCCCCAAAATCCTGCAGCAGAGAGTGGTCTGAGGATGGTATTTCCCTTCTTTAAACTCTTGGTGACATTAGGAAGCAATCCTTCCCCTAACGAAGTAGCTCATCGCTTGGTGCTCACCCAGCTGTGACCCTCTGTGGGTTGTGTGGCCTCTGCACCCCCAACTGTCCCCCCCTGGCCCTTCGCTCACCCATCACCCGTGGGGGGACCGGCCAGGCCTCGTGTGGCGAGTGGTTGCCATGGATCTGGGCTGTGGGAGGCGAAACCCTGGCCCCGTGCATGTCCTCGGGCGCCCTGGGCTCGCTGCGAGGAGCAGCCATGGCCACGGCTTGTCCCACACCAGGGCTGGGCCGGGGGCTTCGGCGGCTGCTGGGAACTGCGGGAAGTGTCTCTGTTAACACAGGATGGAAGGAACAAAAACCCCAGAGCCATTAATCTCCTGCCTTCGGGTGAATGTGCATATTTGATGGCGGCTGTTTATAGAGCACTTCCTTTGCTCGGAGGCCTCTTGGACCACCAGAGGATTAATTACCCGGTCTCCCGAAAGGATGCGCGACGCACCCAGTGCCCGGAGCTGCCTCTCCAGAGGGTTCCCGGATGGGAAACGGGCCGGGTCCTGCACCGAC
>JAHREE010149678.1:0-16005 GCA_033628505.1 Tringa tobata | reverse complement strand
TAATATTTTAAATAACAGTAACTAAAAAGATGTTGGGCAAATTAAATAGGAAAAAAAAAAAGTACTTTAAATCTTCACATGTAGAAACTTTACATACATCATCTTCATGATGGCTTTTGCCTTTTCACTAGATAACTTGTCTCATTTCTCTGCAATTCTAACCCTTAGTCTCTCAGTCACCATTATTACAAGACAGGTTGCTATTGGGAAAAGAGGCTAATAGGTTATATACCTCTCCAGGATCCCTGCAGTGGAAAGGACAAACCAGCAACCATGTAAGATAAGCATGTAAGTAAGCGTGGAGATAATCTCATGTGGGAAAATGTTCAGATAGCCAGGAAGAAGCGGTGGGAAAAGGGCAGAAACACCTCATGGTAGAAAAAGAGAAAGGAAGCAGAGCTTTTATTGTGTAAGGAAAAGAGAAGAGGTGGAAAATGAGGATTTCAAAGACTAAGGGTTAAAATAGGCAGTTTGAAGAAGCATACAGAAAGTCGAAGCATACAGAAAGTCTCTCTACATGAGAAAACAGCAGTAGGCAACGCAGCAGCTCCTTCTGTTTCAACACCCAAAAGAGCAAGCTACGTGCTAAAGTGTAAGTCATAAAACAGCTTGAGGGAGTTCAGCAGGTTCTAATCTCTCACATGCAAAGCAGGCATTTATGATGGGGAGGAGATTTAACTGTGGGGACTAAAGTGAAAGCCACAAATATAATGATGGTGCTCAATATTTCAGTGCTGAAGACGCAGAGATCACTGAACGGAGCTAAAAAGCTCCTGGGAAGCCACTTGGAGCACAGCAAGAAGAAATCCCTTTAAGGGTAACAGGTCCTTCAGACAAAAGTGTAACAACACCTTCAGACAACAGAAACACCCAAGGCACGCTAAGAGCAAGCCCTTTGTGGAGAGCCCAGTAGCATCTATGGAGCTATCTCCAGAGCTCCCTGTGAATCTCATCCTGAACATACTGCCCTCTGTCACAACAAAGTCTTGCCAGGGCTGAAAACAAACCAGATTTCCCCAGTCCCAGTTGTGTTCTCCAGAAACTAGAGAGTCATGACACATGCCTGTTCTCCTTAAAAACCTCCAAGAAAAAGAACACGTTGTTAAATTTATAAAGTAGTATTCACGCCTTTCTCTCTCCTCCTTCTCCCTCTCCATTCTATGCCTAAGAGGCTTTTTTATATCTTTCTCCATGAAAATAAAAGAACTACTGCCAGCCCTGCCCCGGCAGCAGAGACAGCCAGCGGCGTCCCCAGCCATACCAACAGGGACACGGCCAGTATCTCGCAGGGAGACAGGGATCATCCCCTCTGCTCAGCACTTGTTAGACTGTACCTGGAAGACTGTGTCCAGTTTTGTTGCTTCCCCATAGAAGAAAGAGATTGATAAACTGTCAAAAGTTCAGCAGAGGGCCACCAAGATGGTCAGGAGGTGGAGCACCTCCCCTGTGAGGAGAGGCTGAGGGAGCTGGGCTGGTTCAGCCTGAAGAGGAGACGGCTTCGAGGGTCCTAACAGTAGCCTGTCTGTACCTGCAAGGAGGGCATCAAGAAAATGAAGCCAAATTCTTCACAGTGAAGCATGGCTAGAGGTTGAGAGACAACAGGCATGAATAGAAAACAGCGTGGTTCAGACTGGACATCTCTTCCATCTCTTCTGGAATTTGGTTCATCAAATATGGGAAGTGCCATAAAGGAAACAGTTTCCTTCGTGGGAAGAGGGGGTCACCAACCAACTCAACTCTCCAGAGCAGAGAGGTGTACCGGACCTCAGTAAACTGCCTGCTCACTACAAACAGCTTTAAAAAGAGCTGAAAATGCAATATAACTTCTGCAACAGCTTTTAAGATCACCACCTTAGCTTTGGATCTGACTTTGGACTTCCTCTTAATGTTCCAGTCAACTAAATTAATTCCTGATTGTGGGAGGAGAGAGAGCACTGAAGTTTATTTGTTTTTAAGAAGCAGGAGTGTTTTGGTCTTTGTTTTTACTAAGCTATGTACATCAGTAGCTAGTAACCAGGCTGTCCAAATTTAATTCCTCTGCTAGTACGTGTTAACATCAATATGATGGGAAATGGATCACTCAGTGCATCTAGTACTTCACCCATTTTTCTTCTGATGGACAAGTCAGTTGGCATCAGCCTATTCAGCAAAGACATTCCTTATTTAGACTGACACATCACAATGACCAGTTCTCATGAAATCCTGAATCAAAAAAGGAGAGCTTACTGATTGGTTCTGATTAGGGGAAAGGAAAAAAATAAAAGAAGAGAAGAAAAAAAAAAAAAAAGCTAGCCAGCAAAAGCAACAACAACAAAAAAATTCCTTCATATCAATCCCCCATAGAACAGGGAAGTTTCAGAGGGATTTGCTCACAAACAGCTAGAAGGATGGGAAAAGTAACCCTGCCCTGGCCCTCTGACATCCAGGTTGATGTCTGCTCGGAGCAGCGTGCAGGCAGCGTTCAAAAGCCGCGTTGCGTAACTGTGCTGTGTAGGGCTCAGCACCGGACAAAAGGGTGGGACTGGGAGCTCACAGGGAGTATTTGGACATAATTTGAGAAAACAGATTTTCAAACAGGCCTAACAAAGAGGCCTCCAAACTTTATCAGCCCCAGGAGCAACTGTTGTTTTATCCAGTCTAAACCAGAACAACTTACTGATTGCAACTGATTGCAATTTTTTTTATTTTTTTTTTTTTTTCCTGGGAAGCGAAGAGATCAGTCTGGCACACTGATTCATGGTGTTACTGCACTGGCTTTCCTCAGCTGGAACATTCCTTCAGCATCCCATGAAGGGCTATTAAAAACACGTAAATCACGAGAACCATCTGTCCTCTGCAGAGAGGAGAGAAAGGGGAACCACAGTGGGTTTTCCCTCTTGCTGCACAGCGTTGACCCCTTCGTGTTTGTGAGACCAGCCCACTTGATCCTGAAAACTGAACGCCGACATCAAATGTACAACATTTTATCTGCTTAGCTAAACTTAGGCTGCATGGGAAGAAGGCATAAATCTGATGCGACGTGAGATGAAAGACACTATTATGGTGTGGTGGGAGAAAGGACGTCACCTGTCTCTTCTCTTCTCAACAAAACCTTCATCAGGGATTCTTTTTTTATCATCTTCTTCCACTTTAGTCGACATCCCTCCTTTAGGCTTTTAGCTACATGCTAGTGAATAAATATTTTTTAAAAATCTTTGCAACTACTCTTATAAGAGAAAAATTGGGTTTTCTGTGAAAATTCACTCTTTACAACAGTGTCTGCTTTCAACTTTTCATTAAAACAACATTGTACTGAACTTTTATTCCCACCAACAGAATATTCTAAGCAATGCCCTTTATTGCTCTGCTATCTCCAAAGAATAGGATGCAATTAAGCAAACAGAAAGGTGTTGCGATATGTACCCATAAATTAAAATTAATTAAAAAAAAAAGAAAAAAGTAGGTAAGAACAGTATGTTTAACAGTAGGTTTAAGAACAGTATGTTTTTGCTTTCGCATAGGCGTCTAATCCTCTGTGCCTCATCAGGAGGAAACACTACTTGTCATCAAAGGAAGTTATTGTTCCCAGTTAATTAATGACTGTAACATGCCTTGGGATCTTGGAATGTAAAATATCATTGCTGTTACACAATGCTGAGGTCTATTCAATCAGTTAAGCATTTCTATTAATGTGTATAGCCCAAGTGTGTTGCGCTGTTTACTTTGAGCGTATCCTTTCTAAGCCATTTCACAATCTTCCCCCAACCCTGCAAAATAGGGTTTGTAAAACCTGCAAGCAGCTATAAAAATATCAACCCTTATGGATAATAATAAAAGATAATAAATAAGATAATAGAAAGACAATAAATAAGACCCGCATCCTACAAATCTTTAAAAACCCCACTACTTATTGCAGCCATTCCTGCTAAAGGTAGGATTATCCAACAGGACAAAAGTACACAGCGCTGCAGCATCCTGCAGACAGAAAATACTTTCGTGGGACCCCTCTGAGGAACTTGCAGAGATGCATACAGCAATTTCTTTCCCAAGTGCTTCTCCTGCAGCAACCCCTGCCCATGCACGGCTCCCCTGGCTGCAAACAACTTCTCCTGGATGAATGGAGCAACGTGCTGCGTGTGAGCGCAATGCCCTTTGCAGATGGAGGACCTGAAGGGGTCCCACGGTCATCGAGCCAGAAAACATTCATTCCTTTCTGTATCAAAAGACATGCAGTGAAGATCCACATTTTTTACTTAAGATGAAAGGATATCACCAAAGATAACATCTTTCCTGATTTAGAGTGTGGACTTCACAGGAAAAGAGTATTACGCTTTCCTAATACACAGAGAGCCTTTACCTCATCGACCTCTTTACAGTTTCACATTTTCTTTGATAATCATCTTTCTCTACCTCAGGGCTTGAAAGTGGGTTTTCTAACGTCTCCTTTAAGAACAAAGGGAGCTTAAACCAAAACAAAATCATGTTTGTCATTGCCAAGTGGTGCTAGACAGACAGAAATACTATTTGTGGCAACCAAAAAGATAAAATGAATCAACACATAAACACAGAGCACATACTTGAACCACTCAAGTTTGGAGATACGGAAAATCATCCCAAAGGTTTAAGGAATAAAGGAAAACAACGTATTTCTGTTCATAGATATAGACAATTTCTGTTGTGCCTTAAGCATTTGCCAAGAGAACAAATTGAAATTTGATTGCTAGAACCACAGAGCAATAAAGAGCATCCCAGTCAGAACCGGCATAAAAACCACAAATAAAAAGCTGCCCAGTGTGCCAAAGACTGTCTGAAACCAGGAGCTTTTTTATTTAGCCAAGATGAAAAAGGGAAAAGTTCTGATGCGGCCGTCAGAGAGAGGAGCACGTTTCCCAGGCACTGAGCCGCAGGAGCACAGAACTGCCCTCCCAGGGCTCCTCAGCCCCACACAAACAGCCCCAGCTCCTCACCACAGCCCTGCACAGCACCACCAGCTTCTGGCTTTAAGGTCAGGACAAAAACTCTGATGCCAAAGGAACGTCCGATTCAAAAGCCCCGGCAGGAAGAACACAGAGGGGCGCTGAGAAGTTAATATCCCCTCCGCGTCCCATGGTTGCACAATACAAAATAGTTAACAAGTTGGACGCACACTGAAAGTTAAATTTAGAAATGAATTTAATTCTTTAAATTCTTTAAATTCTAAATACTTCAAGTTCTAAATACTTCTTTAAAGTAGGAAGATGATGCACCTCTTCTGGCCCTACAGATGCAGCCAAGCGGAGGCTAACACTAGTGGGCTTTCAGACCATGAATCTTAATTTTGCAAGATCAAAGCTGGTGCACCAAAACTCACCTTTTGGATCCCGTACAAAGAAACCTGTAGCTAGTCAACTCAGCTTAATTTGCAAAGCCCAGAACTCACAAAAACTGCCTTGCCTACACGTGTTGCTTGGGAACTGTTGGGATCTCTTCATTCAAGCCAGGAAAGCACTCACCAAACCACGCTAGCACTTCCCATCAGGGCCCATGGCCTGAGAAGGCCCACTGCCAAGGAAGAGCAGCATTTAACATCCTAAGATGATATATTGCCGCTTCAACTATTTTCTTCCAGGAAAAGGAGTGTACAAACAACAGTATGAGGGCAATGAAAGGGTCTGTGCAGCTGTGGTCCCACTAGGAAAGAGCCTGAAATGGTGAGAGGTATCACCAAGCGCCACCTACGCTGCCTGGGTCAGCAAGTCATTCCTTTGGTGGTCAAGGTGGTCAAAGGAATGGTTCTGAACAACCACGTATAACAAAAGCACATTTACACAGACTAATTAAAAAGTTAGTAACTGGGTAACCAGAGTGACAACGTCAAAAAGCAGCGCAAGACACACGTAACATGGTGCTAGGTGTTACCTAACCCTTACTGTCACCACATAAGAAAGCACATTTAAAATAGACAATCTAAATGCATTTAACCTTCTTGCAATTCAGTCCTTAGCTTTGTCTTTATCTATACTATTCAATTGCTTATGTTTCTCAAGGAGCTTTAGCTACCAGAAATAAATTACGCTGATAATTACGTATGTCTGTATTTTACAGACCTGTTGTCAATGTTCTGTCTGTACTGTAATATATCTACATATTAACAGAGTACTCAAGAATCAGCATTGAAAGAGCCATCCTATTCACTTTAATGAAGAAAACCATGAGTTACATGAACTAACTCATTTACTGCATGAAAATTGATTTATTTTAAATACCCACCCCTAAGACAAAAATTACTGCCAAAAGGGGACTGCCAAAAATTACTACAAACAGGGACAACTTCAAAATACACTTCAAAAAATCTAGTTGAATTAACTTCTCCAAAGTATTTTCTAGCTGTACAATGGAAAATTCTTACGTACAGGTTTTCCCCAAGGTGAAATATTACTCACAAGCTTGCTTACTTATCAGGTATTGATTTAGAAGTAGTCCATTGTTTATAGTAAAGGCATAAATGAGGTACAGTACTTTTGACCATTAGGAAGTTGCATTTTAACCAGGCTAATAAGTCAAAAGATAAAACAATGGGGTGTTGATGTCTACTTCCATAAAAAGCACTTTTTTTTTATCCGTTTTAATACAGAATAGCCTCACATAACCCAAAAGAACATAAAAGTATAATGTGATACTGTTTTCTCATATAACACTGGCTGTGACTTAAGAACGTGAGTGTGCCACTTCATAGCTACGAATCTGGATCCTCCTGAAAACTACACCTATTCACTTACCCAAACGTTTTCCTGACCTCATTTCTGCACAATAATTTTTAAAAGCACATACCATTTTTTAATACATTTTTGATGCACTGAGATTATTTTCCATTCCTCAAACAGGAAAAAAAAAAAAAAAAAAAAGAGAAGAAAACACAAAGCAGGGATAGAGTATCGAAATCTAGTAATTCATGGCCTACCCAAAAACCAGAACAGGCTCTAGCAGAAACCTGCATTTCTTGGCCTTTTTTTATTTTTGTTACAGCAATCATAAAGAACAACATTCTAGTTGATTTAGGATACACCACATAGCAGAATTTTGACGGATGTGTTTGTTTAAAAGAAGTACTCAAGTCACAGCTTAAAACAATTACAGACCCCTGTTCACTGGTAAGCTTAAAGCTGGCAGAGTCAGATAAAAACTTCAGCTGCAGTAAATGTCTAGTCAACCTCAAGCCAAAATAAGCTCAGTTTTGTTTCACTGTGTGCTTTTGTTGGGTTTATTGTTGCTACTACACCAAACAAAAATACACCTGAATAAAATACAAACACAGGCACCAAGTCAGATTATGGGAGCTCCACATTTTCAAGGCTCTTCAAGGCAAACCAGAACTCGCCTCAAACTTTCAAGCTTGTTTCTCTTGACTAAATCAAATCCTATTTCTACTTCTGTATATAGAGAAAGATAACAGAATTAGCATAACTTTAGAAATTCATAAACTAACAGACAGTCTATTTAACAGCTGTTCATGCAGTTTGCTCTGTCTCCCAACAGCCCAACGTAAGTACCTGTAGTAGTTTCTAACCACACTAGTTGGGTGTCCTGGATGTCTTCACCTGGAACGCTCAAGCCATCATGCAAGCAGTAGCTATGAACTACTACAGTAGCTATGAATGACCATGTTCACACTCAGAACAATATCTGCTACCATTAAAAGGGGATTTTTTTTTTCCTTTGAGCTGTATCTTCCAGAGCAGAATAGAAAGTAAATCTGCTCATGAGTAAGAAAATTTAGTAACGAATCTGGATGTGTTTACCTAGTTTCAAAGAATGAAAATATTGACATGAAGAAGCAGGAAGTTCTTCCATATTCGGCCCTAGTTGCTGAAGACAAACTATCAGGTTTCATTGTTTTGAGCAAAATATTCAGTAATTGATATCAATTAATTCTGCAAAGATTTACTGATACATTTTTCTTGTTTTTCCTTCTATGATCAAATTTCTGTTACAACAACAAGCAGTTAAAGATTACACATTTGGAACTGTAATATCTTGAGAAGGCATGAAATACTGAAAAGCTATAAAGATCTAATGAAGGGATCTCTTCTGTACTTTGACGTAATCCATGTTATCCCTTGAAGCAAGGTATGGAAAAGAATCTGGGTAATATGGGTAATAATAACAGGAAACCTTTTTCTTCCTTTATCTACAATACAAATATCTTACGTTTCAGTGCCATTAAGTTATTCAAAGTGACCAAAGTGAGGTGGCACATGGCAGTTGTGGCTTTTTCTGGGTGCAGAAAACAAAGCTGCTCTACTTGGGAGCCGAGAAGGGGAGACTCAAGTCTACACCATGATTTGTATCTGCCTTTTTCTTCAGGATTCAACCGCAGCCGGGTTACGCTTCGGCATCCCAGCACCTGGAAAGATTTTAGAGGAAAGCATCATTGTTTGCGGGTCCTACCTGGAAAGGCGGGCAAAATCTTCTGCCCCACCAAAAAGGGGAAGAGCACGCAGCACGAGCTGAGGGACGGCCACTCAAGCCCTACCCTTTGTTTAGTTATGAAGCCTCTCCTTATATTTTCAGGGAGATACAAAAAAATTATTTTCTTCTGGTAAGATAGGTGGTTCAGGAGAAGAAATGCCTGGAGAAACAAAAATGGGCTTGTTTTCTGCAAGAAAAAGAAACTAGTGTGTTTTCCTTGTCCCTACGGTTCTCTGTTCTGCGGTGGGAGCCCCGTAAGAGCTGAGTGACTGGCAAAAGGGGCTGACAGGACACGGCCTCGCAGCTGCTTCCACTTACTCTTTTGGCTTGGCAGAGGTCTCTCTCTCACCAGACTGCTGCCTGGGAGCACATGGCTCTGCGCCGGAGCCCGGCAGAAGCCGATGCTCCCTGGGAAGGGTCACTCCGGCTGCAGCTGGAGGACGGGTTCCCACCTTTTTGCACCCAATTATAAATACTCCGTACTATTAGTGAAGGGGACCAACAAAAGTTCATCTTCCATCGGCCACCCACTTCTAAATACAGTGGTGACATCTAGACGAGACTCACTGGGTCTCGCTAAAATAGAAACAAACAGTTTCCTGCCACCACGGAGCCAAGACCCAGTGCAGGAACTGAGTCATGACATGGCAAATCAGTCCTGAATACATCGATGCTCAAGTGCTCTCTTCAGGACAGTAAATAGGGGGACAAAAAAAACCCCATCTCATCTCCCATTGCTTAATTCACACTTTCTCATGCACTTTCTTAGGATATCTCTTGACTGACTAGATTTCTGTGGGAGTTTCCAAGAGTAAGTCCCTTGCGAATCCCCTGTAAGACACCGCGCTTACAAGCGGCGTATACAACAGTCAAATGGAAAAAAAGAGTATAAGGCTTGATTTGACAACGAGCTAGACCTGTGATTCTAACCATGCTTTTCCACACTGTTCATGGTGCTGTCCTCATGTTGCTACTTTGATGAGAGCAGGATTTTCACCCGTAATAGTCCAAATTCCAGGTTCATGAAAGATTAAAAGAATCATGCCAAGTCAATGGTGAGGAAGCAGTAAGCATGAAAATCTAAACATAAGCTCCTATGTGACACTACTTCAACAGGAAAGCAGTACAGGCAGGATATAGGATGTTACATTTGTTATTTTTTCCATTTCAGTCATAAACAATGGACTTCAGCCAAAGGAAAAAAAAAAGTAGAAATAATGGACAGAAATAAAATGGGACCCCCCGAGGTCCCAACACGAAAGCTACAGGCACTAAACCCACCATTTATACACGTTTTATGAATGCCCGTGGTCTCTGGTGAGAGAAACAGAGTGCACCTCGTGACATCCAAAATTTAACTGGCAGCATCCTAAATTTAAGTATCATTAGGGTATAAGCAAGCCAGTTCTCATGAATGCTGAGCACCCAAAAGTGCCCATTAACCTCCCTGAAAGCCAGTGGGAGGCAGACTGGGGAGGGTGAAGAAATGCAGATGAACGCAGCCCCTAGTTCCCCATGAGCACCGCTTGAACCATCAGCATGGTGTGCATTTTATTCCACAAAAAAACCCCCACTCATTTAGAGGAATCCTAGCCCTCAGTCCAGTCCCCTTACTGCAGTCTCTCAGTTCTCTTTTCCACTCTGCCAACATACAACTCTTTGTAAAGCCATGATGAAAACTGAACTGTTAAAGTGATCTAGGTGCAAAATACCTCCTTGAAAGAGCATCAGATTAACCTCAACTTCAAGGGACTACATAAAAATCAAGGCAGATGCAAGCTTTAAATATAAGGGCCACGGGGGAGAGTCAGTGGTCTATCACTAAATGCTTTGATGTTGCCTATGTATCAACAGGCAAAACCTGCTGACATATTGTAATGATAAAATATGCCTGAATGAATACATGTGCTGTCTTGTGAGTATATAAATCCAATTCCATTTCAGGCTGGTGACAAAGATTAAACCAAACAAGGGGGAAAAAATAAAATATTAAAAAAATATGAAAATATATGTTTTCAGCAGGATCGGCTGCTGACAGCTTACTGTGCAAATGATTTAATAGCGGTGCTGGTACAAAATGAAGAAAAGTGGTGAGGAAGCAGTATTCCTCCATCAACAGCCACCTGAACTTAACAAGGTTAACTTAAAGTGACTATGAAACCACAAACAGTTAAGCACTTTGAAAATCACAGGTTCAGAAACTCAGTTTCTAGGTATTTCATCCAAGAGAGTTGTAGCGTGATTGGAGGAGGGAAAAAAAGCCCAAAACAAAAAAAAACCACCAAACACCACGACAAACTAGTAAGGGAATGAGCCAGCAAGTTATCATCATTTGCGAAAGAAAAATATTTGTCTCTATTTTGTTACAAAGAGAGCCTCACATTTCTGTATAAATGCAGTATCAGCTGCAAAGTCAATTCCACTTTCCTTAACTGCAGTGCTTTATCTAATAATCCGTGCAGCTTTGAAAATTATTTCCACCTTCCAAAATAAAAGGAAGTCACACAGCTCCTCCTTTGGCTGGAAAAATTAGAACTTGATTAAGTAACAAATACGTTTCTCTTTACAAGCAAAACTGGCTTGCTTGTATTCCAACGCAGGCATAATAATTTATAGATGAGTTCAGGTGAATCTCTGGGTATCATGCTCTCCAAACTACACCGCTTTTTTACTAATGCACTCGAAGCATTAGGAAACAGTATACTCAAACATCTGGAAAATGGATTCTGTGATTGTGGAATCCAGTTTGTAAGCAGAAAAAATTCCTCTTCTGGGAGAGAAAAGAAAATGGAGAGCCAAAGCACTTCCAAAGGAGGAAGAGGATGGGATTTTTGCCTGCCTTCAAACTCACCATGGGTGAGTAAAAACAGTTAAATAATCCATCCTTCCAGTGTACTTCACAAGAAAAACAGTAAAAGCCCAGAACCAGGACTGTCACTCGGTGAAAGCCAAGCCACTTGTGTATTCCTGACAACAAGGGTTTTTCTAGATGGAGAGAGGTGCATGGAAAGATGGAGAATTAAAGTCAGTCCCTAAATTGAACACTACTGCCCTTAGCGTTGGCACTCGAGAGGGAGAAGGAAACATCAGCAATTGTTTCTACGAGTCAAGAGGTGCTTTTCTTTTTAAGTTTCACAGGAGTGGCTGAGTCTCCCAGCTGGTCCAACTCTGGCTGGCAGGGACCAGCTCCATCAACAAAATGAATGGCTCATCTTTTACCACAGCTAGAATTTGCCTGCAGATGCAAACTCTCCAAAATGCAGTTCAAATGATCCCTTAATGTGCAAATTGCCCGGTCCATCAAAGCCACCTGGAAAACATCTCACATTAGGCAAGAAGGTCCAGCCATCTACATTGGTCAGAGATTTGGATGTCTTTTTAATAAGACAGTATCATACCACTGTAATACAAAGCCTGAGAAGCTTTGTATTAAATAGCTTAAGTGTTGCTAAAGGAAATAATATTAGAAACTGCAGACATAAGATTTTTTTAAAAATAACAGAAGCTGCAACTTCAGAATCTCTGGAAATGCTACCAGTCTTCAAGTCTATGAAAATACAGTAAAAAAAGGAACAAAATTGACCTGTAGATTTACCGAGGAAGATGGAAAGCCAAGGCTCAGATAACTTTCCAATACACCAAAAAGTATCTGCAGAAATTGGATCCTCATGTAAGCCAACACGAATGCTCGGTTCGCAGGCAGAAAGCTGTCCAAGCAAAGTAGCTGTAGCATCACAGGAAGAGGGGGGAAAAAAAGGCATCAGCTGTTGGTATGAGAAAAATCACAGGAACTACCCAAGACAGACTGGCTTGTGGTTTCCTTTGGGTTAGCAGAAATCATAAGAGCACTTTGCCGGTTGCCTTAGAGTAAGTATTTGCCAGCAAATTACCACAATGGTTTCCTCTTAAGAATAAAGTGTGGGCTCAGATTGTGATCCTACATCACTAAAACAGAGGAGTTCTCTTACTGGTTTTGATACTGGTTGTTCGAAAAAACACACACCAAATCCTTCATATCTGGTCTCTTCTGGAGCAAAACCTCAACAGAAGTTAAAAGGTAGAGAGGGCTTTGCAGCATCAAGCTAAAGGAAGTGCACTGGGGTAACTTTTGGCAAATGCTACATTATAAACAGTGACCATGGAAACGAGCAGGATTTTTTCTTTTTTTTCTCCTCTAGACCCTGGGGGGAAAAAGAAAATACACGGACATTTCTCTGTGTGTACATATATTAGTCTTCGTACGTCATTACAATGTTTGTGTGTCAAGACCTTGCTTTAGAACAGCTGCTCGTTTACCTAGGATAATGTATATTCACAGGGATTTCCTGCTAAAAAAGGAAATGAGACATGCACAATTTTTCTTTTTCTCCACTGCTTGCCCCAAATGGCACACCTCTAAAAGGAGACCTGAAGAAGCTTTCAGATGACAAATGAGGGGCAGGAGAAGGACGATGATGCTACCTAACAGACACATAACAAAATGGCAACTGTCTTTTGATGTGTTACTTCTGGCCAACTTTTTTTTTTCCAAGTACATCTGTTTAGAAACCACAATTAAATTACTTTCCTCTTCAGATAGCATGGGGAAGAGGGGGAGGGATACAAAAAATAATCAACTACTAAAAATGTCGATAGCTAAAAATGGCTTCTTTGGGAAATTGAGAGTCAAGTTTTAAAAACAATTACAAGGCTACAAGTACTTACCAAGTTATAAATCACTTTTCAATCATACAGTGGCAGAGGAAAAAATTCTGAATATTCTGTGCTGCAAAGCAGCATCTAGATCATGTAACAAAGCGGCACCACACTACTGAAAGCAACACTTAGCATGTAAAACTGATGCCACTGAAATCCCACCCCTTCTTCAGTCTCCTTCCAGCAGATGCAGCAGAACAGCCTGGTCCCCAGCTGGCTCTAACCCACTGGTTAAAACCAACTCCTGTTCACCCTTCTTAAAGACACAGACCACACCACTGAATAAAATTTTCAGCTTTTAGTCTTGGAGCAGAGACTTCTGCATCACTGTGCTTTGTACATAAGGGCTTAAGGTACACATAGTGCTCACACCCTACTTGGGAATCACTAGTTTGCCCACATAAAAGCATCACAGAGTAATTTTGATCAGGAGGGACGTCCGGAGCTCATCCAGTTCAACCCCCTGCTCTAAGAAGAAGGAGATGTCAACAAGAAATACAGGAGAAAGCATTCACGCCGAAACAACTTTATTATGAAGTGCTCACAAAAAGAGGTGATTCAATCTCTCACTTGGAGAAATGCCAACAGGCTACTAGAAACCTAATTATTTCACAGAAAGGGCCAGGAAACCACAGACCTATTCCTTTGGTCAATGGGGAGACCCACTAGGGTGCAACCGGTAGGCACCCATCAGCAAACTCAGTTCTCAGCTACCAAAATCCTATCACCTGCACTGGAATCACATGAGCATATTTGTGTCCCGATTGTATAAAATCAAAGTTGATATCACAACTTCCTCGTGAAAATTCACTTTGAAGACAACTCTGCCATATACTCATTCCTCTTGTGTAATATCCATCACACCCTCCAGTAAAACATCCCAAGAACAACCACAGGAAAAATAAAATTCAACAGCCCCCTCAAACTCACCATCATCTATGGATGAGTCACTCCTAAAATTAAGCATATTTTTACTGAAATTAGGTATCTTAGAATTCTGAATCAAATTTATATTTTCATTATTTCGTACCCCACTGCCATCCTGCAATAAGGCACTACTTTCAGCTGCAAGAAATTCTGTGTTCTTGAGCGCTGTCACAGTGTTCAGCAAAAAAGTGGTGGGGGGGAAGCTTTGTGACCTAGAAAGGAGATGTACTGTATAAAAGATGCACAGAGCCCAGAGAGTAAGACGTCATTATTCTATTTATATCTATAGGCAGAGGAAAAATGAGTTTAGTATAAAAATTATATACTTCATGTACTGCAAGAATTTTTATTTATGAACAGATTAAAAAAAATCATGAAGACATGCATCCTTGCGGTACAAAGAATAAATTATCAAACAATCAATTCTCATAGTCTTGGCCAATTTGTTCTCTTGGGCATTCAGTTTGCCAGATCTCCAGTTGTCCAACATGAAGCAGCAATACTTCATATCTGTGGTTTACAAGTCTGCTATCAAGCCCACTTAAGCATAATGCGTTCAACTATTTCTAGTAATCTCACCAGATACTTTGAAATACAGCATTTTCTCAGCTTTTCTTCACGGAACATATATTTTCTTTCCTCTCCTGTGGCTGTATACTGAAATGGGCATATGAGCCAGAGACACCAGTATGGCTGAGAGGTGTCAGACCAAAACACCATCTGGACAGTTTATGGAATGGCTTTCAGTGTTTACAGAAAACAATGCAGATTTCATTCACACCTCTGATTATATTTCAATTCAGATTAGATAAAGCATGGGGAGGAAGGACAGCAGAACCCATCACTCCCAGGAAATCATGATGTAGGACAGCTTTAGTGTCCACAAATCCTGTTGTAATCTGCTAGATACTTTTCCTGTTACGTTCACCTTATGTTGTCTACTCATCAAACAGAATCAACACTGAGTGGAGGAAAAGCCCCTGAAATTTATTACTTGACAGCACCAGAGTCCATTTGTCAGAAGTAATGTCATGATAACAAGAATCCCTCTCTTATCCCTGCTCTTCATTTAAGCCTTAATTCACTCAACTGCCTCTCCCATTTTCATAATGTTCTGCAAAATCACTGGCAAGCACAAAAGAGCTTAGGGACCCACTCAAACACATTTAACCTACGTACAAAGAGCTAAGGGAGCTATTTCAGCCCTGCCTTCCAAAAAAAATAAAACCACATGCAAAATCAATTACCAGTTCTGCCTTTCTGAGCCTCTGGATCTAACAGATGTAGCTTGCGGACTCCCTCATATCACATGTTTATACGACAGTCCTAAGAGTACGTGTTTTAGTCATGGAAAAAACAAAATCGTTGACTGCCATTTCAGTTGTCATCAAAACAACTAGAACCTTGTCTCCTTTCACTCTACATTTCCTTCTTTGTATTCTCAAATGACGTGCAGCGTGCTCCAGGAGATGCACCCTCAAACGACCTTTTCTAGACAATTTCCGATTTGCAATAAAATGAGAAGCTGCAGAGGTTTTCACAAGCAATTTTTCTGACACAGACACCTGCGACACATCTCCCCTGTACTATTCTACGCAAGAGGAGCGTGTTCTCTTGGTAGGCTAAAGCTGACACTAACTAGCAAGTAGGTCTAAGCTCTGGAGATAAGTGATCCAGTGGCCACTGAAAGGATAAGTCACCAGTCACAAAGCAGCAACTCAGAGGTACTAACAGGGAAGGCACACAACTTCTAAGTGTTTCACTATAATGAAAATGCCAATAAATTAGTCACAGAATCACAGAATCTTCTAGGTTGGAAGGGACCTTAAAGATCATCTTGTCCAACCGTCAACCTAATTCTGACAAAAATAGACACCCACACAACAAACAAGGAGCATCATCACTAAACCATACCTCCCAGCACTACATCAACCCGTCTTTTGAACACCTCCAGGG
>JAHREE010149673.1:0-46253 GCA_033628505.1 Tringa tobata | reverse complement strand
CTAGTGACACGCACCACTCGGGAAAGCCCGTGACACCTCTGCTGCCAGACGTCAGCAGTGGGAGTCACCGTCCCCTCTGCTAATGCCACCAGCACCCTTTCGTACTAAAGAAGCGAGGCTTTTCAAGCATGACCCAAACAGCCCCAAGGAGTTCCAAACAGGACACACAGACCTACCATCTGACTCCACTAGAAAAACCCAACGTGTCCTTAACCACCCCCCTGCCTGGGCACAGGGCACATCAAACCCACCAAGTGACACTGCAGGCAGTGCAGCAGCAGGCAGAAGAGGGTTAGTAGCAGGCAGAAGAGGGTCAAGAACCACGCATGTGGTCAACACCACCAGCCTGGAAAGGCTGAGGTTCCTCTTCACTGCTAGAAAACAGGACCTCAGGGCTTGAAGAAGGACAGGGCTGTGGCAGCCGGGGCTAGGTTTTGGTTTGGGAAGACTCTGACGCACAGAAATTGAGGCTCGCTCGTGCCCCAGGCTGGGGAGAGGGGATGACAACGAGTCCTGCTGGCCAAGGAACACAGGGGTGCGGGACAGGGCTGCGTCTGTTTGCTCACAGAGATCCTCGGAGAGATGACACTAGAGAAATGCAAAGCAGCGCCGGCTGGCTACGGGCAAGGAGGCCGGAGGAAGCTTTAGGTGTGCCACAGAAGGTGCTCCACAAGCCTTTAGCCAAAGGGATCTGAGCGGAGCACAGCCCGAGGCCCCTGGAGCCACACATCCAGTTCTGCAATGGGATATTCCCAGCACAGCAGTGGGTACGGGCTGCCAGGGAATCGGACATGAGCTGGTCACCTGTCACCAGAGGGGACGGAAAGGCACAAAGGCAGGGCTAGTCACCGTGCGGTCTCATGCAGAGGCCACACTTTAACAACTCACAGCAGCAATATGAGGATATGCCAGGCTATGAAAGGAAGGGAACCAGGCAGCCGAGCCAGGTGCCAAAAGGAGCTCGGCAGCAGGGTGAGGGGATTATACTCTCTCTCTCATTAGCACTACGCGGCATTAGCGAGAGGCAGAGGCACTGGCGTGACGGAGCTTGCACCTAACCCACTTGGCTCCTCTTGCTGGGACTGACCTCAAGAAAACCCCCAGGCTCCTGCTCGTTTCTAAGCTGGAACAGCTTAGCCAGTGGCTTCCACCTGAACCCCTGAGCACCTCTGGCTCCTGCCCAGGGAGCTTCGCGTCCTTCCTCTTGCTGTGCCTCCATGACAACTGGAAACTACGGCCAGAGAGGCTCAGAGCTGCCCCGAGAGAAGGGACTGAACCACTGGAGAAGCAGAGAAGTGTGAACCCCAGCCTGGCCCACAAGAGACCCATGAGAACAAGCAGGTACTGACCTGTCTGCCTGCGCAGGAGAAGGTTTCAGGTTCTGGCCCCTCTGTCGCTCTTGCTTGGGTGAAGAGAGTCTCCCAGTTGCCTTCCTGTCACGAGAGCCTATCGGGAGAACAAAAGGTGAGATGTTCTCACTTGTTGCCAAGGTACAGGTCACTACCCTGACTGCTGTACTGTCTCAGCAGTGTGAGGATGCTATCTTCACATTGACCACATCTTGTCAGCAAAAAGCCAAATCCAGCAGCAGCCAGAAAAGGAACCTACTGTTGTGCACCTCATCTTCAGAGGGAGCAGACAAGCTAGTTAAGGCTGTGCCCCATGGTCAGCTTGTACAAAACATCACCTGTGGGGAGCTGCACTGGTCCTCCCCTCACCCTGAAGCTGCTGGAACAAGGCTCCTCCACCCCACTTTTAGGCCATGCTTTGCTTGCAAACCTGAGAGGCAGGGCCAGCCCTCACGGACCGAGTCAGTGCTCCATCATCCCCTGGCAGCTCACCCGGTTTGTGCACAACAGGCACAGCGGCACCCGAGCCAGCTCCCCGCCGGCCAGGTAACAGGGTGTACTGGCTTAGAGAGTGCTGGGCAAGTGCAGCTCTGCCGCTTTCGGAGCCAGCTGGGGCCAATCCATGGGCAGCATCACCTCAGTGTTTGTTCAGCAGGGACTGAACCATCGGGCCCAGTCCCAACAGAGCTGCTGTGTGGATTCGCTGGTGGTGGGGAGCCCGCTGGGGTCCTGCAGCGGCATTATCCATCTTTGCTGCAGTGGGTTTGCCAACCACCGCTGTCCCAGCGCGCAGAGAAGCAATTGTAGCTGCAGATCTGATCACAGCAGGGTTACAGAACAGCTGCAACACTGGAGCACAAGCTGCACGCCCGAGGGTGCTTCTTGCTCAGCCCCAATTCAGTCAAGGGTACGCTTGCCACTAGCAGATGAGGCTGAGTTGCCTTAAGGCCTTGTGTCCCATTTGCTGCTGCTTAAAAATGCTTTATGATGTACAGACAACAAATAAAGTATATAATTACATCTAGGTATCTACAAAAAAAAAATCAGCGCTGTTTGCTAGGTCGGCCCATTCATTTGTCTGCAGCTCAGCAGTAGTTGTGAACTAGATCCCAGTGAACTTCAACCTCACCCAGTCCCTTCCATGCTGCCTTTGCAGGAGTTGAACGCAACCGGGCTATTAGCACAGAAATTTTTTCTGGCTGGCACCCAGAGTCAACAAGATACACCTACAGCCGAGACAACAGGGAAAACAACATCACGTGTCAATGCTGGCTTGTACGTCAAAACCAGGCACCCCTGGCTGCCCATTCCCCCCTACTTTGTTTTTCAACAGCGACAGCAAAGGCATTTAGGTCTCTCTCAATGCAGCGTGCCAGCTGGGTTTTCCGAGGTGCTCATAGGATTCAGACATGGGAGAACACTTGGAAAGCCTGTGTCTTTCTAAACACACGGGGCAGATCAGATTGTGTCACATGCAAGTGGGGAAATCATCTCATTCACAGGACGGGTGATCTAGCCAATTATTGCATCCATCCTGGAGCCTTGGCAGCCCATGCTCCCTTTCTAAGCACTGCCTTTCTGTCAGGAGGACTGAGATCCATTCCAGAAATATAAGGCAGACAAGACCCCAGGATACCCCTATGACTTCCACAGCCACATCCAGCAACGTTACTAGAGACCAGGAGGCTGCTATGGGATGGATGTGTACCTACAGCGGAGATGAGCACGTTGTGATGTTGTGTCTTCAAAGTGAGGGCTTTTTTTTCTTTTTTTTTTTTTTTGCAGTGGACTTAGACATAGTGGAGCCAAGCTACTCGCAAGGTGCACCACAAGACAGCAAGGCAAGGCCGGGTTTGGCCTGCCCAGGGCTGACTTCACCTCGCTTACTTCACAAACCGGAGCGTCTCACCTCCACCGTGTTTTTACAGCATGACAGCTAATACGCCCGCGTTATCTGCTGCTAATCGCACACTCTGAGGTTTTGGAAGGACACATGCCTGCAATTAACCTCTCCAGCGAGTGGACTCTTGCAGCAGAGACTTTCACAGGACGTTTGTCACCGGAGCACTGCCTCCAGTGGCAGAGCAGGAACCCAGCCAGGCCAGGAGTCCCCGGGCTGGCTGATGTCTTACCTCTGTCAGGTGACAGGTTCGCCCGTTTGGCTGGAGGAGAGGTCGGCCGGTCTTTGTCTGCTGGCTCATATCTCTTCCTACTTCCTTTGTCAGCTGCCTGCAATGGAATTAAAACAGAAAAGGGAGCTCAGCAGCCACTTCCCCTCCGGGGAGGGAAGCAGGCAGAGATATTTCCTGTGACGGGTGCCCGTGATGCGCTGGCTCACTCATGCAAGCGCGACTCCTATTAAACTCTTTGTGCATACCAGTCCCAACCATCACTGGCACGGTGTAATTCCCCTACCACCGTAAGCAACCAGCAACATCCTCTGCCGCTGGGGCTAACGCTGCACCCTGTTTCACAGGCTGTTTTCATAATTGCCAGAAACGGGGAAAATAGCGGCATTTTTTTCCAGCAGCACCAAGGATAGGAAATGTCAAGGAGGCAAGAGAAGCCGTTGCCTTCTTCCAGGATCCGACCGTGCCAGCTGGTAGTTATGTGTAATTGTGTACTCCCCATGGAGCATGCTTCACAGACTTGATAAAGGCACTTCACGTCATAGCACAGGGAAGTACAGAAAACTGTGGCCTCAGACTGCAATGGGGAATTTGGACCGCCAGGAAACAAAAAAAAAACCAACATTAACGCTTCAAAACCAGGAACCTACCCAGGTGACTGGGGCCAACACCCTGCTCCGGCACAAAACCTCACGAGGCTGAACTCTCCCACATGATCTGGATTGCAATCTCAGCACCCAACTGGGGCATCAGGCTCAGTCGAAAAGGGGAAAGAGCCATCTCCCCACGGCTGGTGGCAGGCACCCCGGAGAGGCAATCGCCGCTTTTACCTCCTGACTCAGTTAATGACTCGTCAGCAGTTGGCTCCCGAGAGGGCAGTGGGAGGAGAACTTGCTCGGAAGCGTGCGGGGAACATGCTTTCAGTGGGCAAGGCCCCAGCACATGTGGGACTGCGCCGCACACGCCTTTGCCTCCCTGCTCCGGCTGCAGCCTTCGAGAAAGCGGGGAAGGAGCCCTTGAAGCTGCAGCAGGAATGTGCCCCAGGGGAGCCGCCAACACAGTCCCAAACCCCAGCCACCACAGGGTGTGTGCTGCCAGACTGGTTCTGTCTGCCGCCCTTCGGTCCCAGCTGCAGACCTACCCGCCTGAGCTCATCCCGACAACCCGGAGCTCCCCTTCCGCCAGCCCGGAGCTCCAGTATCCATCCCATCCTCTCCTTGGACCCCCCCCGGGGAAGGAATCGCACCCACCCCACCTCTCACCTTATTCAACAGCGTCAGTTTGATCTCTTTGTGAGCGCTGAAGCCCCCTTGCTGAGACTGGGGGGCTGATGGCTGCTGGCTCTGGAGGATCTGCTGCGATTTGCTCCCTTGGGTGGGCTTGGCTGATTTCAGGAGCTGAGCGGGCACGTCCCGTTTCCGCTTCTCCTCTTTAGTGCTATCTTCTTTTTTTGACTTTCCTGTCGAAAACAAGAGAGCAGACGTAGTGACTTGCGACCGATTCCTTTCGCCCGTCCTGCCTTTGGAGGGCAGGGCAAGAGGATGCCGCTCCAGGGTCTGAAAAAGCCCACACCAGTTAGCACTGCACGTGGCCCCAAGGTTAAAAGACTCAGGAAACCAGAATTTCCACAGAGAGGACGCTTAACATCAAAGACAAAGAACAAAAGGCTCTCGCCGGCAACTCTGCTACAGTCTAAAAAGACCAGCAGAAGAGCACCACAAAACTGGAGCTGTCCAGAAGATTTAGCATCACCTTGCAAGGGTGAAAGAGAAGAAGGTAAGAGAAGGGGCATCAGGCAGAACTCCTGTGCAGGAGAAGGTGCCTTTACAGCTAAAGACACATGGATGGAAGGATGTGCATGTGTTTTCTCCACAGCCTTCCTTCTCCACGGTCTCACCCTCCCCAGCTGAAGCCTCTGGACTCCCCTACACCAGCCACAAGCATCTCCCTCTGCTCAACAATTTTCCCGGAGCCCGTAGTACCACCGAGCAAGCTGTACCCTCATCTCTGCTCCCCTCTTCTTTTCCCTCGGAGAAGAAAAAAAAAAAACCAAAACCAAGTACCTCTACCTTTCTTCTGCTGCGCTGGGGTGGGGGAGCGGGAGCTGGCTGAGGAAACAGGACTGGCCAAGTCTGCGTACATGTCTTCGGAGTCGGCGCTGCGTACGGAGCTGCTGCTAGAGGAGGCACTAGAGACAGAAGAAACGCTGCTCACGCTCAGGGACCTGGAAAGAGCCAACAGCCCGTTACAGTCACGAATGCAACAAGAACCAGGCAGTGATGAGACACACACCTTTGTTTTGATTCCCCCCCCACCCCGAGTGGCTGGGATGTCAGAAAGCTGCTAAGGCTGGACGTAACCAGGAAAAGATAAAGACTGTGTCTCCTGGGGTGCAGATGTGAAAAATCCCAAACATATTAGATGCGAGTCTAGAAAGTACTGTTTATTTATAAACAGGATTAAGGCAATATGTAAACAGGTCACTGTTTCCCTACGGAAACAAAAAGTGAAAGCAGGGTGTGCGCTAGCAGGTCAGTGTTATGGCTCAGGTCAGGGGTTCTCTGGCAATGCTTTTGTTGTTTGGCACACATTTACTCTTGGAGGCTTTAAAATCCCTGAATTCCTACAGTCCAGAGCTCCTGCCCAGCTCCCCAGGGTAGAGGAGAGCCCAGCTGCCTGTTTTGAGGATGCACACACTGTCACGACTGATAATGACAGGGAAGATGGCTATAAGATGGTTATCTTCTAATAGTGTCTATAAGATGGTTATCTCCTAATGGATTCACAACATTAAAAATGTCAGACAATCATTATATTCATTCAAGGAAGACTTTCTACTTAAAAATGTATCGGACAAAAACCCAGGGCTATGCACCAGGCTTCCCTTCAGGGACATGCCAGCACTGCACCGCAGCTTTGCTATACTGAAATGGCTCCAAAAACCCCAGCCAGCTGGGAGCCAACTGGCACCACAACCCTTGCCGTGTGCCACCAGGCGCATGGCAACCACATGAATATTCAGGTAGCCTCTCCAGCAGGTTCTGCAGGCCACGCCGACTTCTGCGCTCTCCCTGCCAGCAAGGTCCAAGCTGACTGGCTGGAAGGTGGCTCGCGTACAACCCAACAAGCTGCTGCAGCATCAGCACAGACCAGCCCCGGAGCGAGCTGCTAAGTCTCTACCCGCTAGAATCCCCACAGAGATGAGTTTTAGGAGGTCACACAGACTGTTGCAATGGTGACAGGAGGAACCAGAAACCCCTTCTCCCAGAAAGCTCCTGGCTACAATGTGACAGCAAATCTGTTTTGGGCACACGCCGTGTTTCTTATTTTTATTCCCCTTTTCCCACACAGCTGTAAAAGCACGAAGCACAGCCCCATGAGCAACAACCCACGTTGAGTTTTTCCCTCTTCTTCTCCTCTCCAGCCCCGTACGTCAGGGCAGCGAAGAGCCAGCGTGCCCGAGCGCTCTCTGAACCTCTTGCATCACCCCTGCCTGATCTGATGAATGCGACAAGCATGTAGTAAACAAGTTTGTATTTCCGTAAAATAATGCGGACGTTGAACCTCGGGGTTTCACAGAGTTCAGAGATGTGAATTACCGCTGGTCAGAGCCAAGTCCTACTTAATCCACTAGTTTTACACTGTTGGCCGACCGTATCACAGGGAAGCGTCGCGTTTCAAGGCTGTCTGTGAGGTTTCAGGGATTCCCATGTGCAAATGGATGCAAAAAAAACCAACCCCGAATAAAGGACTTGAAAGAGGTTTATTTAATGACTCTTTACGGGAGGGAGTTAGCTGTTTACAAAACCCACAGACATATAACTCTTCACTTGGGGCTAAACACAAGGAGAACTGGCCGTGCAACTTTACCAGCAAAGTAAAAATATCATTAGTTGGGCCTTTTAGGTATTTTCTGACCTACCTTCTCCTTACAGGCCAAGCATCTTCCCTAAGACATTCAGTGGCCAGAGGCAGTAAAGGTTTAGAAGAGCAAAGCTCTGAAGCCTGAAACTGTTAACTTGTAAACAAATCAGGATGTGACATCACCCTGGCCATAAGGAGATGTTTTGATCATAATTGAGGTTAAAATGGGCAATTCTGCTTGAACAAGCCACAAGGACACTACCAACTCATGATCCAAGACTCAGGATCTGCACCACCACACAAAGAAACCGTCTTGTTTCATGTCCTAGTTACCTACAGCTTCTGATACATGAAGCTCAAGAGAGCTTTCGCTGCAAGAAACCACAACAGTTAAGGATAGTTACAATCTCCCCCTACTTCAACAAAGGTAGGAAGGGTTGAGGCTGTACCTGGATTTCCTGGACCCAGACGGGGAGTGGGAGACTGAGGCAGACGATGATCTGGAATGAGATCTGGAGAGAGACCGAGACAAGGACCTAGACCGGGAACTGGAACCACTGTAGCTGCTGGCACTGCCGCTGATGCTGCCGCTGATAGTCCGCCTGTAAGACAGCAAACAACATCCTCACCTCGCTGTGCTCTGCCATGAAACAGGGTTGGGAAAAAAAAACTGTCTAGGGACTGTTTGAGCATCATGCTGTTGTCCTGTATTGTATACAAGATTGATGCTTTGCAAATGAAACTGTTTCGGATGTTCTTCTCCACCTTGCATTCCCAGTCCTGAGGAAGCATCTGTTTCTGAACGGTAAACGTTTTATGCCAGACTGAATAATGCTAATGAAAGCCAAGGAAAGAATGAGCTAAAGCACCTTAACCCTGTACCAATACCTGGAGCAAATGCTTCCTACAAAGGAAAATTGCCAACTGCATAACACAGTGGGACTACCTCGTATTTCAGGCTATACAAATAATCATACACATTTTTTGTGACTAACACACCAGTACTAAGATAGAGCTGTTGTGTCATTTGCACAGCAGGGAGAGTGTAGGGCAGTGGGGTTTGTGTGGGTATAAGCGTGAAAAAAAACCCAACAAACCTCAAGATTGGAATAAAGAATAAGAGAAAGTGGTTAAAGACATCCAAGATTGCTATTCTATCACTTGTGTGAAATGGAAACCAGAACTGATGGAGTTTCTAGGGAAAAGAACATATGATTGGTTTCCACCTATAGAGCCATAACTGCTCAGCACAGGCCTTTAGCTACGGGGAAGAAACCCGAGATGTAAAGCCATGCAAAATTAAGAACTGACTCGGGATGCTTCTGAAAACCTGAATGGAACACAGACTTAAAGCTATCTTCAAAACACACCGGCAAAAAGCGTCATTCAATGATCCAAGAAAACCATGTATGCCCTCCTGCAGGCATAGAACATTCTCGATCTCCTTGTGTGCTCATAAAGCAGGCATTTCTAATAAATACATTTCTTATGCACCAAACTACTGCTTCCATAGACCAGACTCAGAGGTACTGTACTGCTATTTCAAAACTTCTAATGTAAGAAGGATGCACAATGAGTTTCAGCTGTGCTTAGCTGACTCCATATCGCCCCAAGAACAGGCAATGCTACCTGCATTTATCCCGTAACATTTTTAAATACAGTACAATGGATTAAGCTTAATAAACATATTGAAATGCAGACAAGTGCTCCGTGTTTGAAAAGCATCAGAAGCTTCTCTCATTTCCAATGCAAAGGAGGAGAAAAAAGCAACGAGAACATTTAGGAGGACAGATAGAAAGAGTCACTTGAAACATGCCAACTAGTTGCACAGGATGAAGCCAGGAAGAGAAAGCAGAACAGAGAAACCAGCAAGCTGTGTACTGGGGAGTTTTTCCTCTCCTCCAGTGGTACTGCTGGATGCTGACCAGCCTCTGGGACCACACAGAAATACTCCCTCCATGCTGGCACACGGTTAGAGTAAACAAGGTCTAAACCCATCACCTCGACCCTCTAAGATGTCAGATCTGCTCTCTGGACCAAACGCACCTCTGCTTCCTTGCTGCGTGGCCTCCACAACCAGCAGCTCTCAAACATGTCCTTTTTTGCACTGCAGACCCCCGCTTTTGACACATTTCATGTATTCCACCTACTTCATACCCCAACCAGCCTTCAGAGGCAGAAGCCACTTGCTGTGGCAAGTCACCAGCATTCACCCACAACTCCTTCCCTCTCTTCTTGTTTCCTTCCTGCGCCAGGAAACAGATTTCTCCTTTAATACTGGAGAATCCTTGTAGTTGGTACTCCCAATAAAGAAAAGCAGGATTTGCTCTATCTTCCAGGAGATCAAGCCTCACTCCACCCCACAGCTTTCTTACCTCCTGGGTGGAGTCCTCGTCTGACGTTCCTTCCTTCTTGCCTCTCGATTATCCCCTGGTTTGGCTGGCTCTGGTGCAGCTGTTGTAATTTTAGTGAGCGGCTGAGGGACTGGAAGGGCAGCTAGTTTCTTCACAGATTTTTCACTACAAAAATGAGAATTTTTCAGGTGCTTGATCAAACTTGGTAGATACAGAACACAGACGTTCTCAAAAGCCATGGAATGCATTCATGTTTGTTGTTGACTAAATATTATACAGATATGATTACTGTAGCTATAGACATATGGCTATTTCACCAAAGCACTCTCAAACAACACAGATTCTCCTAAAGGAATCTGCTTCCCATGTTCTAAATCAAGTCACCTTTTCAGAGACAAGTTACTACACAACAGCTGATTTTGGAGAACGAAGCAGCCTGTGTGGAATTGTTGTTTCTTATCCACTTGATTCTGTGCATATTTATCCAAAATGCATACACCTACTCAAAATCTGCCAGTCAGGCTTCAGAATCAAACGCACACAGTTTATGCCAAAAAATGCTCTTTTCCCTCACATGGATTGGCAGGGTGCAAAAGAGCAAATGTCCCGTGTCCTGTCCCTCGGCTTGCGTTACCCCGTGGAACACTCGATGGGGAACACCACCGCAGGGGAATGCTACCAAAGTTTCTGTGCCTTTATCTAGTGCCCACTACACCAAAGGGGGAATCACTTCAGCTCTTCAGCCAAACTGCTCATTTCTGGGCTCGGAGCACTCCAACCTCTGCTGTAACAGCTGGTTACTGCTCAACATCCCCAGCCCCGATGTCACGCCTACTATTAACTGGGGAGGAGGTGGCTGCGTCTGCATACAAAAATAGAGACTGTTAACTCCTCTCCTCTTGTGCTTAAGAATATCTGTATCCTGCAGAACACAGGATTAAGTGCGTGCAGTGTTACGCAGTGAAAACAATCCCCATGCTGGTGCAGGCTGCTGCCTGGTGCCACGTGTTACCAAACCAGCAGCTGGAAGGGTGTAAAGACATCGCTGCAGGCAGAGAGCGCGTCCTTAAAGGGCTGAACCCTCTGAGTTCAGAAGACACACACACACACAAAAAAAAAGCAGGTCACTAAAGTACAAAAAGTGTGGCAAAGGGGACTGTCCCATGTTCTGGAGAATTCAGGGGGATTCCCGTGGTGTAATTTATTTGCAGGTCACCTTAAAAGAGGTGTCATCACTACGGTGTTGTGTCACCCTCCAACATATCCTTAATTTATGATGTATTACAGCAGTTTGTGAAATAGCAACTTCAAGCGTTTAAAAGAGCAGAAGCACTGGCATAATCTGCCAAACCAACAGTTTCATAGCTGTTTTAATTTGTCTCCAATATTAAAAGTAGATGAAGCCAAACCGTTTCTTTATTCTAAGGCTACACATTAACAAAAGCTACAGCAGAGGAATGAATTAAACTTTCTTATAGCTCCTGTATAAACACATCTGCAAAGTTTAAATAGTAAATCATGCACGTGTTTAAAACACGTATACGTGATGGGGGTCTCAATGTGGCACTCAGGGACATGGTTTAGTGGTGGACTTGGCAGTGGTTAGGTTAACAGTTGGACTCGATGACCTTAAGGGCCTTTTGCAACCTGAATGATTCTATATAATACTTAAGGACACCTGTACAGTTCAACTTGGATTTAATAAGTGAAAATGTCGTCATTTAATTAAATATGCAAAGCTAAGCACTCTTCTGTGCAGCCGTATTTTGCATCTTCCATTTCTTCCTTAAAATGTCAACCAGGTCAGAAAGGTCTGGCTCAGGAATTAGGCTACTGTTTGGAGCCTCATCTGCACCACCTTATCAACATGGAGATGAAGCCTTACCCTTTACCAGCAGGTGGTAATAACTCCCCTTTGGCCTTCGCAAGCGGCTTGTGTGGAGACGGTGTTGGAGAAGGAGAGGGTGAAGATGAGAAAGACCGTGATCTAGAAAAGAAAGACACATCACTCGTCTCAGTCTCTGGGACTGCACAAGGCTTTCCTGGCCACCGCTCCCTCCTTTGGCTAGTGAACGCATCCCAGGAACTAGCCCCTGTGGGTCTGAGCTCATCCCAGTTTTATATTTAGACTCTGCTCAACAAAACCAACTGCTGTGACCAGATCAGTGGTAGACATGGAAAACAAAAGGGAAAAAGTAGGACTGGCTGCAAGAGTCACACTCTCTCAGGTATTCCACACCAACACCTGAGGCTTTCTCCATATTCTCTGTATTCTCTCCTTAGGGAAAATATGTCTACAGGGAAGTAAGTAGGATTTTGACTTGCAAGTTCAGCCCAATTTGTTTCAACCCGCTTTATGTAACTCCAAGGGCAGCCCACAACCCTCTGAACAGCAGCAAAAAAAATCTTGGGAGAAAGTCAATAAATCCTAACTGGGTATCTGTAATTTCTGTAGCACAAGGAGAAAAATCAAGCAGAATGTATCAAAGCCAACAGATCAAAGGGCGAGAGGTGTTTCCTAAGATCAGGACTGACCAAGGAAGCAAGCCCCATACACAGGACACCAGGTGCTGGTGTTCAAGGGATTCACCCCACTTCCAAGACTGGAAGTACCCTTCTTGCCACCTTGTACTTCAGTGAGGCAGCCACCTCGGTGACCGGCTTTCTGAAGAACAGTTAGGAGCTTGGGTGTTCCTCACCCTCCTGCCTCCAGAGAGAGGAATGTTAATCGAAGTGTGTCACCTACGCTCGGCATTGTCCTGCAAGGAACAGAGCCGGAAACGGGGTGGATGGGGGAATGTCAGCCTGCTCCCCAGAAACATGTATGCACTTGTATTGAGATCAACTCCCACCTGAGCCTTTCCTAGGAGAAACCACCCCCAAAAGTGACACTGCGCGATCCACTCTGGGTATCTGTGCAATTTCAGCTCTGAAGATGTGCCTATCTAGGGAGCCAGTTCTCCTACTATGCATATTCCAGACTTGGGAAACTGTCTGCAGGGGCCAGGAAGTGGCAGAGTAATAAACATGCCTCAGTTTAATCAGCATGTGACACTGAATTGTTACTTTGAAGTGTCAGGACTATCACAAGACACAACTGCATGGACTGCTTTAATAAAGAAATGTGATTTGCCTCTTTAAATAGAGATTCCAGTGCAATGGAAAATAGATGCCAGTAACTTCTTCCAATCATAAAATGCAAATGATGGCAACATTAACCTCAGCCAGGCTCCTACAACCGCTCAGCTACCACAGGCATGGGAAACAGCCGAACCACAACAGCACAGTGGGTGGGGGTACTGGGGAGAGAAGGGGGTGGCTGACATCTCTGCTTCATTCAACAACCAAACCAGCAGGCTGTCTCGCAGTCTTTCCTATTTCCCTCACTCAGGAGGGTGGTTTGAATGTTTTATTTCAAGAGTTGGCTGTTTGCTTTCAAGTAGCCGCAAAAGCAGCTGTTAGCAAGTGTTTGGAAAACAATAAACCACTATTTTCAAATCCAAGGGGATATTACCTGGACCTGCTGCCTGAGAAAGAGCTGTGTCTTGAAGAGCGACTAGAGTAAGAGCTGTAAGAAGATGATCTGGAACGAGATCGTGAGGAACCTGAACCAGAATAGGTGGATGAACGAGAAGAGGACCTGAAAGAAAAATATTAAAATTCAGCACCTCTCAAGAAGTCCTCTGAGACCAAGGTCTTGTTTCCAGCACACTTTTCCCAAGTTCTCAAACACTGCTCCAAAAATTACCTGCTGTCTTCTCAGTGGTCTGTGAGGACTACAGCCTCTCCTCAGTCCCCCTTTTTCTTTTAGAGAGGATCCCATTGTTGTTACTCCCTTAGTGCACTCGATCAGGTCTCTGCTCCTTTAGCTAATGACTTTCCATCCCTTTTTGAGAACTCCTTCCATACAATTTTATGCCTTTTCACCAGACAATCCCCTGATAGGTTGAGTCACACAGGTATGAGAAAACAGAAAAATCTCAGGTGCAGTGATCCCAGCAAGAAAAGCTATCTGCTTCAGGAGGGCTTTGGTTTTTAGATCCATATCTTCAATTCACTGTGTTCCTCATTCCTCTCTGATACTTTCCCCCCCCTGTTTTAAGGAGCTTCAAAAGTTCAAGCGTTTAAAGAAAACTGATCCAGCTTATGCCTCAGCTCTCCCAGGTTCAGGGCATCTATTGGTTTCTGAGCTCCACTGTGGACCTCTAGGGCTCTGTCAAGCCTCCACATCCCCAGTTTTACCCCAGTAGCACCAGCAGGCTCTTTCTGAAGTGGGCTCACCTCACCCCTCCAGCACTCCTGGAGCAAAGAGGCTCCAATTCTTCTATCTTCCATCCACCTTCTGCTCCTATTAAGGTCAGTTTTCATCTAGATGAGCTACTGATCATCTGGACTGCTTCCAAGTCTAATTTCCCTGAAGAGTGACTGTTCCATGGACCTGACCTTTCTTAGTCTTCAACAGATGACATCGCAGCACCCACAGTTACGCGCCCCTCCTGCTCCCTTAGTTCCCATCTCACTACCTCTATGCCAGTGTCCACAGCCACTACTGCACAGCAAGTCTTGAACTGCTTTCCCAAACATCTCAACATCTTCTACTGACCAGAAAGAGTCAAGTCACGTTCCCTGACACGCTGACAAGGCTCAGGTGTGACAGGGTCTTTGCCTCCACTCACCTTGAAGAGCCAGAAGCAGATGCTGAAGAAGCAGAGGTTTTTCGGCGCCTACGCGCTCGGCTGGGAGAGACAGAGACACCGAGTTTCTTTTTGGGGGACTTGGATCGGCGCCAGGGGTCCTTCCATTCATCTGCTCTCTTCGACTGAGCGGTGGTAAGTGCGCTTGCCTCCTTCTCCTTCTTTGGTGGCTCAGGCTGACGGCTGGAAAACCAAGAGAAGTTAAGTAGCTGGGACTTTTTTTTAATATAGTAAGGCTAATAGAACCAGGAAAAGATCTCAGAAGCTCATCCTTCATACTAGTACAAGCTCTTAACCTCCACTGCGGGATATTTGAGCATCACTTTGGGGTGATGAATGGTTAGAAGAGCTATCATTTTGTACATCAGTGACAGTGTGCCCTTCAAAGCAGCAGTACCTGCAAGCTTTGTGAGCTACTTTGTCACACTGACCAAGCAGTGACTGCAAGCCGAGTTCTGCTTTGGCTCTTGGTCTCCAAGGATGGGAAACAAGCACACACAAGAGGGAAGGGAGGGAGAAACCTGGTTCTTTCCACGCCTATGCCAAGTAACTAGAGCTGGAGCAACCCACACCTGCTAGGCAGAGACCCCAGTGCAATAAGAATACTGAAATCTAGGCTAAGGACAGACTTTGAGCATGCATCTGAAAAGCCTTCCCAACACAGCAAAGTGCTGGAAACAACCATTAGGTACCGAAGAAGAGATTCAGCCTGAATTACTCTCCTAGAGTTCCCTTATCAGAACATCACGTGGGACTGTGTCACAAACCTTATCACAACCAAGACGCATCGATCTGTTTTTACCCTTACAAAGGGGATGGTTACCTCATCAGCTGAGGTTCATAATGGCTGTTTTATCACCATATTATTCACTAGGTACTTATAAACACCATCAAACACGTGCTCTCCTATTGTTGATAACCATGAAGATGTGACCAGTCAGGCTGGATCCCTCCATTTCCTCTATTCCCTTTTAAGGGCTCTAGTTGCGTTTCTCCTTTTTCTTTGGGCTTCCCTTCTCCTCCACAACCCTCTGAAAATAATTCACTGCTACCTTCTCAGCATCTGCACCCGATAGTTCTTTAAGGACTCCTGGCTGAGTTTCTTCAGGGCTAGACTTTATTACCTCTCTTATCTATGGGTGATTTAACTTGGGATTTTTCATCTTCCTTACTCTAACCTGCACACAACTGTTGAATTACCCACTTATAACCTTCTCCCTTGGGTTTTAGAAAAAGTCTGTGCTTCCTTAAAGGTTTATGAAGTCTGCTGCACTCATCAAATTACCAGTACAATGATGTGCTTATTCCTTTTCTGAAAATAAGGAACGCTCTCGCTCTGAGGATTTGGGGGAGGAAAGGCACCTTCCATCGCTGGGTTCAGCCAGTACCACCCCATTAGTCACACCACTGAAGCAACCACTCCCCACACAACTTCCTCTACCTTTTGAGATAAAAAAAGCAACCCTTAAGTTTTCTAATAATTCTATGGACTGCACTTCTTGCCACAACACTTTTTCAGCAGACAACAGGATAATTAAAGCTCTTCATTCGCAGCCTGTTCTGCCCTTTGAAGGCTTCACTAGTCACTAAGAAGTCTCATCTCCTCCTTGCTTGGCAGAATATTAAAACAGTCTCAACACAGTTAAAACTCTTATGGCCTCTCACCTCTTCCCCGACTCTAGAACTTGTATATTCTGACTTTAAAATCCAGTGCAGTACCCTAATCTTTCTCTATCTTTGCTGATATGACTACAGCAATTTTACAATTTGTCCCACATCTGTCCCAGTTGTCGAGGTTTAGGCTGGGCTGGCCACTAAAGGAATGCCAGATGAAACGTTAACAATAACAAGAAAATGTAAAAATTGTAATATGAAAATAATGAAATATATACAAATATATACAAAACCAATATCAAGTTCTGAGGATGATGACCACATCACCCGCCAGCACTGGGACTGGACTCAGACGGGATGTGGATTCAGAAACACATGGATCAAAGGCAGAAGAACAGACAGAGTCCTCCTTAGACACCAGCCACTGAAGAGGCTGACCCCTTCGATCCCTCAGCTTTTATCCCGAGCATGATGCAGATGGGATGGAATACCTTGTTGGCCAGTTTTGGGTCACCCATAGGGGTGAGCCCTCTACACTTCTCCGCTTCTGACCCTCCAATGGGGCAATTAACGAAGTGAGCTGTCCTTGGTTGTTACAGGAATAAGTATAAGCAAGAGCCTCTCTGTGTACCATTCCTTGACATTAACCACAAACATCAGGCTTTATCACTGCTAGAAGCAAACACTCTCTGAAAAACATACCTTTAGTTTTCATTTAAGTCTCTTCTAACCAACTGTACTCTCTGAAATTACAATTACTGAGAAGAAAATTGGTTTTGTTCTGTCTCAAAGCAGGACACTGGTATACAGAGAATTTTATGGGAGGAGAAACTCTTCTTTCACAGTCACCTCTCCCACAAATCTCATTCCAGCTTCAGAAGAGGACACTTACGTATTAGCACACAAAATTGCTGACTGCCTAGTAACAGAGTCCCAAACAGGGTTATGGCTCAGCATTATTCACCAGCATCTTCATTTAGCATCATCATTCTTTCCAGTGTTGCTCTAACGTACACTATTTAACACAGCACTTGTTATTTGCTTTGGGTTGGTCTAATTTTCCATATTATAGCCACAACTGTATCTGAGTATCTGAGGAAGACCGTGACTCTGAGTATGGGGCTGAGATAAACCAGACCTATTACTCATACTCTGATAACACTAAATAGTCATAGCGAGGGTCAAGCTCTCGTTCCAGCATACATAGTACAAACTCATTTTGAAGCCATCTTGACCTCTGGAGTATCTTCAAAGCCACTAAGTGGAAAGCAGGAAGAAAAAGAAGGTTGGGAACAGCCTACACACCTTGCATCAAGCAGAAGCAGAAAGGAGAAGGAGAACACCATGCAAGGATGCTCATGAATAACACTAGGCTATGTCCTGTTCTGATGTCCCTTCCCAAGCGACCACAGTCTGCGTGCTCTGGGAGACTCAAGGGGAATATTCTGCTGGTCTCAAGACCTGCATAAACCCTGCTGAGAAGCTTTTCACTCCAAGGTGACAAACATGAAAGTCAACAACTCATGAATGACCTTGCACCTCTTCTGCTCAACTCACTCCTGCAGTAGTTTTTAGAGAGAAAAGTCTCCTACAGAACTTATTCTCTGTCTCTCAGAAACACAACTTGTTCACATTCACACCCAACAGCAGCATATCCTGGGAGCTGGACCTCAGCTCCAACCCCACGTGGGAGCAACTTAAGCTGAACTCTACAACTTGGGCGCGAGCTTCGAGCAAAGATGACTATGAAAGCAAATCTCATTACTTGCACCTATTACCTGGTTTGATGCAATTCTCTCTTGATGAAGTCACTTTCTGGAGGAAAGGTTTTTTCCCCAGGAAAACCACAACAGAAAGCCTCATTTCTGGATATGCTTTGGCTTTTTGACTCAGCAGTAAATGTGTTACTATACCATAGCCAAGAAAGAAAAATGATGCTCACGTCAGGACATTTTCAAAGTCTTTCCTCAAGAGTTACCTGCGTGCCCAACGTGTAGCATCACCAAATAAACTTGTTTAACCTAATACGAGAGACTGGTATCTGATGCCACTTGGCTTGTCTCCTCCAGTGGAATTCAGGAGTCAGAATTGAAAGTAAGGTGGAGAAACTGCCAAGATCCTCACTGTCTGCCTTAGACTAACATCTCAATTACAGCCTGTACGAGTTTCACTGAAGAGACAATTAGAGGCCAGCAGCCCACGAAACAGTCGCTGGTTCAATCACATTTACTCCTGCCTACTGATACCGTGCAGTTGCTGGGATGAAAGAGGAGGAAGCCATAAGGCTCGCAGAGGAAAGTCCACTGAGAAAAGGCATCCAGCCTGTGGCTGCCAGCCCAGATGAGGCAGGAAGGCTGCCCAGAGCTCCATCAAACACGCTGGCTGCTCCCAGTGCAGTGCTGGGTGGGTTGAGCGATGTATTTGATCTTGAGAAGGGGGAGGCTTTCTCCTCACTTTCACTCTTAAAACCGGGTAATTCTTCCCTTCCTGTCAATTCTTCCCTTCCTGTCTTGTGCCAGATCTGGCGCCTGTTTGAGCTCTCCGTGTGTCGACTCAACTCCTCTAATTCAATAGGGAGAGGAAATAAACAAAATAAAAGTAGTTTTCTGCTGGGTCAGCAAGTCCAACCAGCTCGTGGTAAGGTTTGGACAACTGCAGGAGCTGATCGGTGGCAAAGAGAGGAGGGAAGGAGAGAAGGCTGGGCTGCTTTGGGGTTGTTAAGCCACAAGATCAGCTCAGGGCACTTCACACGAGTCCATCCTCAGCCCAGCAGTTACCCAGGCTGCTGCCGTCCACGCCGCAGGCAAACCCAACGCACTTCGGCGCAGAGAGTGCCTGGCCAAAAAGAGTCATACCCCTCCAAAAGTACATGTGTGAATCCCCGTCTCCTTTTTCCACCAAATTCCAATTTTTTAGGAAACATTGCAAATATTTGAGAATGAACTCCCTGCTGAGGCAAGCCTACGCCACAAGGTTTTGAAAAAAACAAACTACAGAAGGACTAAAAGAGACTGACAACACAGACTGATCCACAGCAGCTTAATTTCCTCCCAGAGCCCCGAGGAGCAGCATCCTGCGTCACCAGGGCACGAGCAAGGTCTGCGGAGCGTAGCTATTTCCGAAGCCCTATTTTAACCTTAAAATAACTAAATGCTTTATTTTCCAGAACGAACACGTTAATGCCTATTTGGCTGGAATTTAATTACGGCAATCAAGCGGAGAACTGAAGCCGAACGTGGCTTTGGCAACGGGAGGAGGAACAAAGGCAGATCCAGCTGGCAAGGCAAACCACGGCGTAGGTCAGCCAGCTCCCAACCGCACGCGCTCCGGCTCCCAAATAAACCCCGTTTGAAGCACGTCACTGGATTCCACAAGAATTTGGAGGGGGGGGGAGGAAAGCAGAGCCACACGGCTCAAGTTTTCCTCCTCATGTATTATGCAAATGACGCCAAAGCATTTCTAATCTTAGAGGGGAAAATAAGCTCGCCGGGGAAAGCGCTTCCTTCCTTCCCCCTCCCTGAGGGACACGGCTCCCACAGGTAACGCAAACCTTATCACCCACGGTCACCGGTGACGTCAGCCTGGCTCCAGGGCTGCTGTTTTGGCCGGCAGTTCCACCTCAGTTTTCTGAAAGAGGAAAGTCCACCGATGATTTAAAAGCTTTTTCGTTTCTCGCAGGAAAGCAAGCGGCGCGTCAGCAGCGCCGGCGCGAGTTTTCCTTCGGTGTCAGTGGAATTTTCCAGGTACCAGGGTGAAGGGACCTGCAACTGCTGCAAAATAAACTCTAGCAGTGTGCATGTATACACCGGAAGATTTTTTCCCCCCTCTTGGCACAATAAAGTCACTCGTGTGGCTTGTAGAGGGACAAGAGTTCCCAAAAGCCACGTGCAGTTACGATGGGAAATGCTGAACCTTGGAGCCGGTGCGCTAATTGATCTTGGTGAAATATTAGCAAAGGATATGCCTTCCTCAAGACGTTCTGATCTAAAGCAGAGTTATCAGCTGCTTGAGAAAAAATAAAAAAATAATAAAAAATTCTTCAAAGCCTGATGGGGAGAGGCTTTGAAATTAAATGGTGGAGATACAATCTGAACCTAGAGTATGAAATCATCACAGCAGGTAGATAAACATATCTGAGATGTGATCTACCCTAAGGGCTGAGCATTTGACGCCTTGAGAGCCTCCTCTAAATGAGAGGAACCAGCGTGTAGCGATTCTGCCCCAGTCTTTGCAATGTTTTAATAAAATCCAGTGTGGGAGATCTCTCCAGTAATTCCATCTCTGAAATGCCAAAGAAAAACACATTCCTTGAGATCCACATCTGAGTCACTCGATGCTCTTCTTCATCTTGATTTATGGTTACGAAACCCTTCTCCTTTTACTGTGGAAGCGGAGGCAGAACCTCAAGAACCATGAAGACTAATGAAAACTCCAGTCAACAGAAATGCTTTGCGGAGAACTTTGAAAAGTTTTGCTGATTTGCTTCGTGGGGAGGTTTTATTATCGCCAACTTCCCAAATGAGCTGGGAATAAAATTGAAAACGAAGCTGTCTAACCAGGTTCCATTGCTCCAGCTGGTAGCCGCACCACAAAAAAAAAATGGGGATGTAAACAAGTTACTCTAATGTTTATCACCACAGTGTACAGTACAGGGTGCTGAAGAACTATATAGGAGCATGGGGCACATTCCATACATGGAGAGAAGGGAAATCCTCTTCTGAGCAGTGCTGCAGCATGGCCCTGCACGGGATGAACAGACAGAAGTCTGGCTCCAGCCAGGCTTCAGCCAGGGAAACCCAACAGCCCGGGGCCATTTGCTTCTCTTAACTCACTGCGCTCCAAGAAGCCGCCCAGGGAAGGCACAGACACCCGGAGCACAAATCTGCACATCCTGACAGAGGCTGCTTTTCCTCCTCAGTAGCTTTTCATGGATATTCAGGCTAATTCAGAGCGCTCCAGGGTCTTACCAAGGCCTGACTTGAAACGGGGAAGTGCACACCTTTGTCTGTCCTGCCTGCTCTTCCTCCTCTGGCAGGACAAACAGGAACAGATACAGGATTTCTTCTAAGAGACAGCTGACACTTCCACAAGGAAAACTAAGAGATGACAAAATCCACCAGCCTACCCTGCCAGCTTTATACAACAGGATGAGGTGCTATTACTAAACCCACCAAAACATCTAGCTGTATTTGAGCATACAGAGCCCCTACACTCAAAAAATAGGGAGCAGATCCAGCTGGCAACACGGGGAGACCACCAGAAGCTCTAGGGAAAGAAGACAACGACCCAGGAACACACAGAATTACAGATTCTTCTGAAAAACGAGTTCAGTCGGTTTGTGATCACACACATACACACACAATCATGAATCACTCCATTTGCATTCCCTTACTTTTGCCACTCCTTTATCTAATCAACCTTATTCCAACACTTTCTAACTTGCAAGCCCTGGGTTACCCGCATTCATTGATTTTAGACTCCAGGTTATCCTGTTCATTAAGTGTGCTCACCCCAAAGATTAACGACAACCTATTACAAACACAACTTGAACTAGCTTGAAAAAATAATGCAAAGGTGAGCTCTGCCAAGAGAACACATAACCTTTTGTCCCTGGGTCTGCAGCATTATATAGCATTATATTGAGGGCTACTGCCACCTCAACAGAAGCTGGAAAGAAGCAGAACACTCCTTGCTAGAAGGGTTTTACGAAGGATTTATGATTTGCTACAGAATAGCTGCCCTTTCTGACATTGCTTTAAATTTTACAATGTCCCTACTTGCAGGTGTTATTTTTATTTTTTAATGGCTGCATAAGTGCACTCTGTCAATAATCTCTAGCCGCCCAGCTGAAGAAAACTTCCTTCCAAAAAAAAAAAACTGTTGTGTGTGTGATAATCACAGGATGGTTCACCGGGACACTGCTCCTTCCTGGGAGCTTTGGAGCTGCTGTCACCTCCTCTCCAGACTCTGGGACATCTCTGAGGACAACAGCCTCCTCCTTCACCTCACTTGGGACCAGAGTCCAACGGATTTTTAGAGTCCATATAATGGGCTGAGACCAAACCTGTCATCATGGAAATAGATTTAAGGTCTAACTTCAGGAGAAACTTCCTCATGAACTGGAGACGACACGTTTCTCACCCAAAAGTTCATTTTGCCACGCTGCACAGCATCCCCCGCAGAGGAAACCCAGCACCTCTCAGAGGTGGGAAAGAAACCAAAGCCCATCCCATGGACCTGCAGCATGGGATTGCTTCCTCTTCTTCCTCCCCGCTGGGTGGGTAACCACCTAGTGCTGTCCCAGCCACCAGGGCACTGATACTGAGGCTTCTGCTCTTGCCAGCGGGTCCAGTTCCTCAATGTCCTTCAGTGCTTTGGAAATACAACCGCTAACAACAGGTCACACAACACTAACTGCATTGCTTAACACGCTCCTGAAACAATCAGATTCGCTGGGATGATGGCTGGATAACGACCCATGCAACAATAGAAGGATTAAAGCAAATTACTATTTCTGTGTGTAGGGCCTTCGCTCGCAGCTGAAGGCCATCAGCGCTGTGGCTGCATCCAGCACCCGGGTAAGAACGTCTTGTACTGCTCCAAATTTCTTCAAATAGCATATTTCATGCCACTTCTTTATCCCTGAAATGCTTTGCACAACAGTGAGCTACAGGGGCAAGATGGAGATAATACAGCAGAAATTTTGCACTCAGCAAAATCAGTCACAGCCCGGGGCACCAGAACTTGTTCTGGAGATGGGGAGCATGAGGACAGACAGCCAAGTTATCCCTCTAATTGATCATAAAGTGTCCTGGCTTGTTTAAGGGTTCGATGCCTGAGGAGGGAGGAGGAGGAGGGGGAGGAACAACTTTACAAGCATTGCAATCTCAGATTATAAATTTCTTGGAGTGCTCATCTTAAACTTGAGGGGGAAAAAAACCCCAAAGCAGAAAGCAGCGATTGCACACTCCTCCAGAAAAAGTCCAATCCGCATGAGACAATCCTACTTGGAGCTTCAACACGGCAGCCTCTTCTTTTAAAAGGTTCAAGGAGAAACATTTACCACTGACTCTATTAGGGTTTACAATCTTTATTTGTTGTTAAATTCTAATCCTCCTCATCTGTAGCAAGCAGTGATGCCAGGAAGTCCTCTGGCTTCTCTTTTATTAGCCTTAACTACTTTGCTGTTGCTTAGAGATCAGATTAAACCTTCCTGCTTTCAATATAATGGAAAGGGAATTTGTTTTCGTGTTCCCAGCTATTTGCTTTTCGAGTTTTCTTCCATCCCTTTTGACTCCACATTCTATATGTCAGTTTGTTCCTTCCTCCAGCCTGTACTGGAGGGAGCTCATACGCCGATGGACAGACCGGCATCTACCTGTAATTACAGACATCCTCACCTCTGCCTTTGGCAAAGCTCCTCGCGGGTTACACAACCCTCCGTGGAGCAGTTTTCCAATCTCTCCAGCTCATTAGTGAGGAAAGAGCAGGGCCGCGTGGGCTCCGGGCTGGAAGCGGCCCTGCCTTTGGTGCAGGAATGCTAACGGGCAACTGCCTGCAGCCCGGCGCGAGCCAGCCCCCGTCACCACATCACGCCTGGAAAGGCTGGACTTGCCAAAAGTTGGGACTTAGCCATTAGGGAAAGCCCAGAGTCTATAAATAGAGCCAGAGGTGAGCGCTACGCCAGCGGCGTGCATCCCGCCGCCCAGGAAGCGCGACGCAATCAACGAGATTTTTTTTAAGACATTAAACAAACTCGGGAGCTGTTTAATCCCAAGGTGCCAAACCCTGACCCTCCGCAGCGCGGCACGAAGGTATTTGGAGAAAAGGTGAGACGGCTCGAAATGCCACCAGGAAGTTTGGAGCCCGTCAAGAAAGGGTTACGTGGGACAAAACGGCACTGCCCTGAGCCAAGTCACACCGTAAGCCTGACAGAGGCCTCTGGGGAACGAACTGCTGGATGAGGGATGTCTTCTCCAAGGGAAAAGAAGTTGAATTAAGCTTTCGCTTTTTTTAAAAAGCTTTTTCTGCAGTTTTATCTGCCAACATCCATACACCTGTAAATGCTGCAGGAAGAGTGTTCATGTTGACACAGACCGTGGGAACTGAAGTCCCATAAAGAGTACTTGGAGAGCTGCCCTCAACAACGTAGGGCTTTCGAGTTTACTGGTAAGTACGCCCATTAATTCCACTCTCCTACCGTGTGTAGGTGCTGACCTAAGATATTTTAATTTTTTGAGAGCTCAGAACTAGCTCCCTATTCAACACAAAAATTACAAACACTTCTTGCCAGTAGCTTTTAAAGTCCTACACAAATGAAGCCAAAAGCAAGCCCTGCTCGCTGTCCCTCCCCCCAGCTCTGCCTGCCCCTACAGTCATCAGTGCTGGTGTTACAGGACACTTCCAACAGTAGATCCACTTCTAGAAAGAATGTTTTGGAGATCCAAGAGGCATCCACAGCTCCCTTAAGTGGTGCTTAAGCCAGAGAGGTGGCACAGGAGGGAAGCAGGGAACCTGTGTATCCACAAAGTTTTACGAACACTGTAAATCCCATCTCCTGGCTCACACGGATGGTTACAGAGGGCAAGATGGATCTAAGATTGGTGAACATGGGTTTGCTCCTGCCCAGCAAACCTTGGGCAGCCCTAACAGGGAAAGCTCTCCCACAAAGCCCTGCCCCGTGACCCATCATGAGTGTCAGGGGAAAGAGCAGCCTCAGCCTTGTGCACGGTGATCCCGGTCACGGTGACTGTTAGTGACTAACAACAACCTGAGCTGCCACTCAGCTGACGTCACTTTCATCGTTGTCATCATCATCACATGGCTCTGGACTGCAAGGTCTCTTCCACCACTAACCCAATGAGAGCACAAACCAACAGCAAATGTGGTAATTAAGGTGCACAAATTATGGTTTTACGTAAAGATTAGAATTAAATGTAGCATATAATTAGAAGTATTCCTGTAACCACTCTGACACTGTTATTGCGCTAAAGCGCTCACAAGACACCTTCAAACTGTTCTGAATCTGTGAATTCTTTTTGGGAAAAAGGGTCATCATCAAAAATCAGCTCTCCTAGTAATATGAATAAGAATTCTGGGTCAGATTCGAGACTAAACCCTGCTCCCACCTGAAACCACACAATTCCATACGGCATCTCCTTCCAGGCCTCCTTAGCCCTGTTCTTGGTTAAAATACACACCCTTCATGCACACAGTTTCACACCTTCCTTTGGTGCTCAAGAAACGACACAGATATCAGGCAGAAGGAGAAGCTCCAACACATCTTGGGAAACAGCTTCCCTGCACCCCTCTTCACCCCAAGAGGCACATACATGCTTGAACACATGTGAACACATTTGTAGAGGAACACATGTTCCTCTACGTGCTCTTGGAAGACTCCAGACTCCATCTGCCACTAGTTTCCAAGACACCAACATTGGTAATCAGCTTTCCTGGAGATGTCCTTCAGCAGGAAATTTGATAACTTTTCCCTGATTCTGAACTGAAAAGTGTTGTGACATTAGAACTTCCCATAAGACAAGTTCTATATTCAGTTGTGATATTTACACAGTGCTTTACAGATACGCCTAATACACAGTATGTTGGTGAGCCACGGTACTTAAGTAATTGACGGAGAAACAAAATAGGATTCACTTCTGAAATTCCTAGACTTTTAGTCTGCCTGGTTCAATTTTTTCTTTCACACAGGTCAGAACCAGGATTTTCAGAAAAAAATGGAAAGGCAAAAAACCTGACTCCATGCTGCAATTCCATTGTAACACCAAGCAAACACTAATTTCAAGGCATGCATTCCCTTTAGCTTTTCTAGCCCCTTTTTGGAGTTTTACTTAATAATTCTCCATATACTTTTGCTATCCACAAACTCCCAAACCAGCCCTAGTTCTTGTCAAAGGACATTTGCCAAGGCTTCAAATGGAGCCACCACCACCTGCAGCCTCCCAAGACGTAACTCTAGCCTCAAGGGAACGGGGACAAGCTGAACATCTCCTTACCTACAGGACAGATGCTCTCCTCCTTTCAGAGCCAGGTTATGCACACTCGGTTCTTACCGGTGTTTTAGCTCCACTTAGTGGTCAGGAAGGTTCATTTAAAGTGTTGCCTTTCTCTTGAAACTACCCCTTTCCTCAAGAGTTGCAGACAGTAGGGGTCTTCTCCACTGTTATCAGCATGAACCGCATTTGTGATCCACAGACAAAACCACGTGAAATAAAACATCAAGTCTGAATTCCAGCAAACACTTACCTTGGTAACAGCGGGGACCGGGGCTTTGGTTTTTCTTTCTCCTTGTCACGTTCCCTGTCCCTGTCCCGGTCTCGGTCCCTGTCCCGGTCCCTGTGCTGCCTGTCTTTTTCATCTCTCTTCACTCGTTCTCTCTCACGTTCCCACTCTTCTTTCCGCCGCTGGCGTTCCTTGTCACGCTCCCGTTCCCTTTCCCGTTCTCGCTCCCGCTGGCGCCGCTCTCGCTCCCGCTCTCGCTCCCTCTCGCGTTCCCTTTCTCGTTGTCTGTTCTCTCTTTCCCTTTCCCGCTCTCGCTCTCTTTCCTTTAAAAAGAAAAAGGAGAAATCATCACGATGCTGGGAGAACATCTCCTAACAAAACGGGCAGCGAGGTTCCAAAGTCTTGGACCGCAAGGAACTACGTACGCCCTCCCGTGTTTGGGCAAAATATTCTGGAGTTTGCCGGCCGGGCAGAAAGCAGAGAGGAACAAAACACCACATCATATTCATCACAGTTGTAATTTTCAAAGGCAACAGTCAAAGATTAATTTGGTTTGTTATGCTTATTAAATAAACGTATTGATATTTGCAAGTATTTACTTTCATTGCTAATCGTGTTTGTAACGAGCTAATTAACTTTACAAGCAAGCACCATGAAAGTAATTGATGGTGCACCACGTGCAACAATAGTGAGGACGAGCTCCTGTTTCTGCACTGCTTCTGTAGAACAAAAAGGTCTTACAGCCCAAGGAAAGCCACTGTTTAAAGGATGAGATGAGCATCTGTGAAAAGGTCCCCACTGAGCAGGATTTATTATTTTTGCCACTAGTCTCTAGGCACAACAGTTTGCAAAAGGAAGCAGAGGGAAAGGGTTCATAGCCTTATTTTCACTGGCCTTTCCTCCTTACAGTGGCACACCACCAACTGACTGCATCTGGGATTTGAGCAACTGGTTGGCTGCTTCCCTCGTCTGACTCAAAGCCGCTAACGTGCAACTCCACCAGTGGTGGACAGTCATGCCGGAGCCTCCATCTGTACACAAAGCACGCCTGTCCAAATCTAATCCTTCCCATCTGTCCCAATAACTAACAAGCAAACTGTTCCTCATTTAAGTTGTTTCCTGGAAACTCCCTCCCTCTCCAAAATTTCCAAGAATGGCTGGAGATGCAGCTGCAAGCCTGGTACGCAGAGGAACCGCTAGAGCACGTGAAGAAGAACCACCTTCCCGTCTCAGATGTGTTTTTGCCTTCATCACGCTAAAACAGAACATCTTCCCATCCCTGCACCTCGAGTGTGTTCTGTGCAGTAATTAAGTCAAGATTTAGCTATTTGGAAGATAAAGCATCTTGAACATACATGCAAAGTCCCATTTCAACCACTGCACTGGAAACATGACAAGCACCAGAAGTACCAGGAAGAAAGCTGAAAGGAAGAGCGCAGAAAGGGGTATTACCTTACTTACTCGGTAGTTACGGTATGGATCTGGGTCTGTATACTGAACCCTGAAATTCTCATACTGCCCACCACGCCAGAACCGTTCTATTTCATAGTCATAATAAGGATCTGTATAGGGATCAAGCCTACAATGAAAAACAGGGAAAGTTAGAAAAGGAAATATCACCTTGTCGCCGTACAGAAACTCTACGTGTTCTAGGTAAGGTCTTAGTCACTGTGCACCGACAAGAAAAAACACGTTCAATGGAGTATGACCATACAAAGTGGTTTGTTTTCTACATACCCTAGACAGACAGTCTTCTTTTAAGTGAAGCTTATCAGAGAAAAGCACAAACCTTTCTTGATAAACACAAAAAAGAGAAACACCGTGAGCCAAATTCAGCCTTCAAATCAATGTGGTAAAAAATGCAGAAACACCAATTGCTTTTTCTAGCAGCTTCAAATGTATGCAAATACAGCAGAGCACATTTTGCCTCATTGATTTAGAGCTGTGTTCTCTGTCCGTGCACACACAGCTAATCTCAAAGCACCCTCACGTCACAAGTGGAACGGATGGCCATCTCCTACTCCCCTGCCACCGGAGGCCATGGGGTGCATCCCAGTGCCACCAGCACAGGACAGGAGCTGTTGCTGGACTTTCCACTGGGAGAAGCTAAGCTTCGGGGACAGGCCAGCAACGCTGTGTCCCTGCATCTGGAATTATGCCATGCAACGAAGGTAACCACATCTGCAGCTGATATTCTCCAGTGGAAAACAGGTGCTGGCCCTCCAGCACACAAATGAACTGGCAAGCACACCCCGCTCAATCACACAACTGTAATTACTTTTGGGGAGGAAAAGGCACTAAAACCCACCCTCCTTAATTCTGTAACGTTTCCTCCATTTGATGGTTTCTGTTAATATTATTTGATGTTTTTAATTCACATACTTAACACTATCCAATCCCTGCCGGCCACCTGGAGTGAAAATATCAGATCCATTGTAAAAATTGGGAGGTGGGTACAGGAAACAAGAAACTTCCAGGGCCACAGAGGAGCCAGTGGCAGAACTAAGATAATAAAGCAAGTGCTCCCAAATTCCAGATTATCTGTAATGAGACTGACTTGTAAGATGAATAAAGGGCCCACTTTTGCATTTTAAAGAGTGCCAAATAATCTACAACAGGCTAAGATGTAAGTGCTGCCCTGCAAGCCAAGTGGCTACTTACATTTCTTTCAGTGCTTTTAAATGCTTTAAGATTTCTATTTTTCTCTGAGACGATAAGTAAAGGGAAAGAGTACCAGGGAATCCTGAATACTGATGCTAAATTCAGCAACAAACTCCTGATGCCAGCCAGCCAACAGTCTGGATTCAGTGACATCAGGTGTTCAAAGAGACACAAAAAAATCTCCAGCTACACCAAAAAGGAAAGTCTTTGCTTTTTAACCCAGCCTCAAATCCAAGTCTCCCCATTCCCTTCCTATAGCATTTGTGGACTTTTATTCATTTAAACAAGCATTACTGCTGTGCATTTAGATAATTCAGTGCTGAAATCCTTAGGTAAATAATTGGTATTGCTCCAAAACCCAAATATTTCCATTCAATTAATGGATATATTGATATATCCCACCACACCTGGTGGGATAGCGGTCTGTGGCCTAGGAAGTTTTTAGAAGTGCAATGGAGAAAGGAAAGGGAGTATTTTCTTACAATTGCAACAGTACTGGAATCAAAGACCTGCTTACCCATAGTTAATGTTTTCTTTGATGTCCACCTCCCTATAGTTTTTCAAAAAAGAAAAAGGGATTCATGAACTATTTAGGCATCTTCATATGTCACAAGACAGTCCTGAAAGCATTTATTAACATCCCAGCTGCACCACCAGTGGTTAGTTTGCTGCAAGGTGGCAATCTGTGCAGTAAGGCGTGGGTGTGAGAAAAAAAAATCACTATTTTCTAGAGTTTACAGCAGCAGCAACTTCATAACTTTTGCCTTTACACAAACAGTGAAGAGATATATTAATGCCACAGTCTGGTTATAGATAAAGGTGCTTGAAGTTTCAGGTATTCCATTTGTTCGATTACTTCTGTTTAACACTGGCTACATGCAATACATTTTTTTTCTCAGCTATACGAAAAATACAGAAACTCCTGTACCTAACAAAACAATTCTTGCATCAGTGAGGCAGTGGCATAAAACAACTAGAATGCCAAAGCTAGTTTTCATACACAATCATAAAATACTGTATGGTCATGTGTGGTGATATAATGTCCCAGGCACAGCTGAAAGCCTTCTCAGAAGAAGAGAAGGCCAAGATACAGACCGATTTCTACACAGCAAAAAATTAATAGGGGACAACTGTTTTGCTCCAGTCCACAGAACTGAGTAGATAGCTTCTTTTTGAAGGCAAGGAAAGGAACTGCTCTCTAGAGCAAATCAAAGGCTATTGACCAAAAGCTTAACCTGCTCCTTTTCAGACTTTTTATTTGCATTTCATTCACTCTAAAATAGACAGAACCAAGCCTTGCCAATGCTTTCTCTGTGAGTGAGTAGAAATAATCCATAATCTCTATGTGTTGGAAGAATAGAGGATGTGTAAGCAAAAGAGAAACAGAGATTCACCTGTATTCATACAAAAAACAAGCCTCAAAAACTGGTTTTCCATTTCTTGGCTCAAGAACTACTAAGAAACTCTCTCTGAGCTGACATTCACCCTTGCACCTTCTGCCTGCTCTCAGTCGTGACAAGAGTGTGGCCGTGGTCTCCAATATTTTATGTTTCACATCCTTAAGAAACCAATCACCCAAACACTTAGGTTTAGATTGTTTGTTTTGGCCCAGGCCGTGCCCTGGCAGCTAAGAGGTTTGCTTTCTGACCACTGTCTTACTAAGTAGTTTATCTGGGACTGGTCAAGATGTTTGTTAAGATCAGCTACTGCGCCAATGCCCTTGCAAATAAAGATCCAACTGGTCAAGACTGTGCAACTGCTACCCTGAAGCTCCTGGACATTGAGCACACTCCAACTTCGTAACCCCAGCTTTAGCATTTTAAAATTCTCATTGTGTTGAAATAAGAAAAAGAAGGGGAAAAAAGTCAGAAGGATGCACTGGCCTGAGGTAGGCAATGCACGACTAGATAGTGCCCTCAAGGGACAAGTATGCCAATGACACTGATGGCAGAAAGGCTTAAAGACAACTGTAAAGGAAGGCAGCGTGAGTGAGCGGAGGCAGCTCACATTTTTAACCAGTGTACATAGTGCTTAATGGAAGTTGCTTCCATTTTCTGAGGTGATCATTCCTCCAGCTTGGAGTAACAAATTAACTGAAGACTGCCATGCTGCACTACATTTCCCACCCATCTATTCCACGTAGCAAAAATAAGACTGCATCTTACGCTGGATCTCTGACGTCTCTGGTGATGCGGTAATTCCAGTCGCGGAAAAACTCATTTTCTTTGTCAAATTCACGCTCATCTTCTCCAATAGTCACAGTAAACCTCTTCTCCTCAAAGTCAGGCTCCTGTTCTTTTCTCATAGTTGCCTTTTTTAATACCTGCCGTAACGTAAAAAGAAAAACATTTTAAAGAGAGAACATTTCTGAAGCACACAGAAATTGTAGAATTAGAAATCCTTCACTTGGGAGAAATCTGCTGTTCAATTAAATCATCGTTCTTCTGAACAAGTCTCATGAACGTGCAGGACACTGGGGTTTTCTTGACACAGAAAGTGTAATTCACTATTCCATCAGCTCAGCAACGCAGCAGACAGGTGACAAAAGTTTCACACACGTTGACCCCATTTTCTGCAATGATCAGACACGTGGATCCTACAGGTGCTGAATAAACAGCTACTGAAGTAAGGGAAACTGGATCAGCTTAAAAAGATTTGCTTTGTAGAAGGCTTGACTTCGGGGCCACAAACGTTCCCTAGCTCATGTTTACACAAAAAAAAACCAACAAACCTGGATGCCAGTTCCTCTTGACTTTGATATACGACAAGACACATTTAATAAGTTGAAAAGCAAAGCTCCTTAAAAAGGCCAAGACACTACATGCTCCAAAAAGAGCTCTTCTACCATCCTGTTCTCAATGAAACAGGCCAGTGGATTTTGGAGACAGTCAGCACACTTCCCAAGGATCCCATTTACCTCTTTAGCATGCCGGAGTCCTCTCTCCCAGGCACTTTCTGTTGGAGGGTCTGGAGGGGGGGGAGGTAAGATTTCATCAACGACTGGCCCTCCCTGATAGAAAGGAAAGGAGAAGAGAAAGGAGACAAACACCTGACATTAGTTTTAAGTAGCAAATACATGCTTCATAAACAACTACCTCAGAGTACGTCCAGATACTCCAGAGATCAGGACATGGAAAATTATTCCCCTCTATTAACAAGTTCAAGACCACCTTTAAAAAAAAATAATCACATATTCAATAGATGTATTGAATTTTGCTGAAGTATAAGCTCAAACAAAATCTTCATTTCTCCTACAGCAGGAGACAAAAGCTATGTGCAGAAGCCATAAATTCACACAAAAGATGTCCATACCCAAGGGTTGGCTGGCATCAGTGGGTGAGGGCCAATAGGAGGAGCACCATTTGGGGAGAAGGGCTCAGGCTTGGAGATCAAGGAGTAGTTTCCTTTGTCATTCACACCAGGGTGAATAAATCGACAGTTCATGCCCCAAGTACAGTGACCTGTGGAAATACAATTCTGTTAGATGCCTGTATGCCTACAGCAAGTGTTTGTTCAGCCTTACAGCCATTTAAAACCCAACAAGGAATAATGCTGGTTCGGACATGAGGCTTTTCTTCTCTCCAACTTCATTAAGATTTACCTATTTTCACACACATGGAAAGACACTCGCCACACCTCAACTTCCCAGGGAGGACAAACAGATCCAGCCTCAGATGAATGTACAAGACCATTATTCTGGTGGGGAGAAGGGAGGGATGGCTGTATACACACCATTAAGCAAATGCAGTAATAAGCCTGTGGGCTCTTCAAGTCTTATTAATGACAAACACTTCAAGTTAGGAGCTTTAAATTTTACAGAAAACAACAAACATAATATGACAGCAAAGAAAGCATCACAGAGCATTCAAAATAAATAACTCTGGTGAGGCACGAAGTATATCAAAGCTTTCTCTCCAACCAACTCTGCAGGCTTCCCAGCACAAAGCAGGAAAGAAGACATCACTACAGAGGGCAGCAGACAAATCTAAAGCTGCTCATTAGCTTCAGGTACCACCCCCAAAGAGATGCTAACACTCGGGGGTCTCTATCAGAATACAAAGCTAATTCCCAACTTTAACGTAGCTTGTCTTTCTAAGGCAACCCCCCCCCCCTTTTTTTTTTTCCTTCTAGCAATGCACTTAACATCAGGCAATAGACATTTTGTGGATTTCCGAGTAGACAATTGCACCACGAAGTCATCACTAGTTCTGTGCTAGCCCGGGCATCAGCACATTGACTTTAGAGGCAATGGAGCAGTTAACATTGCTGTGGCCCAAGGAGGAATCCCTGATCTTGGCTGGGTGGGTACCATGTCAGAAAATCACACTGCACCAGGGTCCCTGGAAATGCTCCTCATCAGCCCCAGATTAACCGTGAGCTGCTGTTCTCAGAGTTAACACTGGATGCTTTTGTTTTAGATACTGTCAAACATCAGGAGAGCACAAATCCCTTTGCACAGCAGCTCACGGAGCAACACATCATTTCTCAATGCCTGAGCACCGGGTGTAGGGGCTGTCAGACACCTACGCAAACACTTGCTATTCCTACTGCAGTGTCAAGGGGAATGACCACCCTGACAAGTAAGGGGCCCTCCTACATATGTCAAAGTGGCTACACATCAAATCACTTCACCGGAAGGCTTTGCAAGCCAGTCATTCATGCCACTGGACAGGCACAGCCACGTGAGCGCTCCTCAGACACAGCAAGGACAAAAATCTGGATGTCTTCAAGGTCCCACGTGAGCCTTGCCTGATCTCCCTGGTGGCAATAAAGCCTTTAAGGGGCCAGTGAGTGTCAACGTTATCTGAACCAACGCCAAATTAAAGAAAAACAAGTGGAGTCTGAACTTTGACTCAGTCAAATATTTCCATGCTGCACAGAAGCATACGTCATGCTAAGGATTCAGGAACAAACACCTCTCCTTGCCGAGGGACTTCCCTGTGCCACCATCATCACCCAACACGTTCGTGTCTCAGCACAGGCAGAAAATTTGATACCGGAAGACATTCAGGAAGCCAAGTCCATGATATCTGATGGTCACGTCTGCGGAAACCCCCGAAGCAGTTCCTTACGTTGCATACGCCACTGACGCAAGGAGCAAGAGACTCCACCCTCTTCTCCACCCTTCTTTTAATTTCAGATTTTCATAAATTGTTTCAAGGGTGATTGTAAATAAAGCAAAGTACATGAGTAAACATTAAGTGAGATGAAGTTGAAGGAAGAGGAAGAGAGCTATAACCAGTTTAAGTAAGATAATATTTATAAAACCTACTCTCTACACTAAAAAAAAAATGGGACAGTCTTAGATAGCTGTTGTGCATTTGGGGAATATCCTATTAAGAATAATAATTAAAAAAAAAAAGAAATACAATTCGTTAAATTTAAAAGTTTCAAGTCTCAGGTCTCATTCGCAGTAAGAAATACTGTTTATGATTTCCCACCCCAGTTCCTGCCAACTGAGGCTGACAATCCCAATCATATTTCGGAAACGTAGTATCTGATACAGCATGAAGCAACCTTCAGGCTTGAGGAAAAAGCTTCTATTTACATGGGATTATTTTTTCCCAGCTGATCATTTCCTCAGCCCAATGGAAGTACTGTCCACCAGCATGTCTCACCACAACAGGTCCAACATCACTCCTCGAGCATGCCATCTCACTGGGATTTCTGGGTTGCTTCTGAAAACAGCTATTTGTGAGTTGCCAAAACCTGACACCACTACACAAGCAACGCAGGAACCTGGTTACCAAACACAACTGCAAGGGCTGAGGCAGCTTGCTGGATGTCAACGTGATGTCACATCAATATTTCTTATCAGAAAGAAGTATTTTTAGCCTTATTTTCGATTTTTAAATTTCATCAAATGTCTTTTAACAACTGGGGAAGTGAGGCACATAAGATATTGTAAGAAAAAATTATGTTTTGGCAAGGCACGAGCTCAATAAGAAATAATGAGTATTTGCCATTTTTGTTTTCCACAGAGTAACCTCTATGAAACAGTCGACAGTTAAATCAGCCCAAGTAGTTTTATTTCATGCTCTTTTAAAAACATTAGCAAGTTTTCCTTTTTTTGCTTCTACCAGGCTCACCATACTTAAGGCAATTTTTGCATAATGGGTCTATGTAAATTCAGCATCTGGCCACCAAGGAACAGAAAGGTGATACTGAGGACACCTGGGGCAGAGTTTATCATGTAGACAGCAGCTTAACGGGTACAAAGCCAAACAAGAAAAATTACAGCATCTTTGGTTTTCTTCCACCATTACAGCATGCCATTTACCTTTCATGAAGAATCGGCAGGTGGGACGTGGCCTCACTTTTCTGTCACTGGGGTCTTTAACTTCTCCTTCTTCCAAGTCATCATCCTGGAACAGACAGACAAGCTGACATTTCACGTGGTGCATTTTCTGCAGCGACTTGACATTTCACAATATGGTCAAATATCAGTCACTGAAAACACACCCTGGAGCAAAACACAAGAGAAAAGCAATATAAAGTTACAATAAATACCCCTGAGCATCTTCACAACGTACTGCTACAAACAGAAAGATGCATCAACTTCAGGGTTTCAAAGGTGACTGCAAAACCCTTCAGGCGTTACGGACATCTCGGTGCCACACCACAGACCAAGGTTTCGAGCTGCACCATTTTAACCAATATATGCTTAAAGGCTCCAAAACCAACAGTACAGTGGATTAAGCTCTTACACCTCAGCTGAAGGAGGCTGGCTGTGCGCTTTTAGCTGAGGTACAAGGCAGTCGGAGGCAGCTTCACAATCTTTTGAGGCAAATGAGCTAAATGGCATTGCCTTTCCTACCCACAGGCCAACAGCACACACACCGACAGCTACCTACTGTCCTTCAGAGCCTCTAAACTGGCTGCCCCCTGCTCAGCACATCATCATCTGTCATCCCTACTTAGCTCAAGCTAATTCCTTCTGTTCATTGATTTAAAACACAGCGGTATTCCCGCATTACTGCAACAACCCAATGCAGACATCACACACCTACACATCACGTTCTGAAGGGTGACTGCTATTAAAATAAGTGATTCTAAAACGCTTCCCCGCAACGCTGAGCGACGCTCTCACACACAGGCTTTTCAGGAAAAGAGTCATACACGTTCCTTCCAGTCCTCTCTGGCAACAACTTGACACCTTTCCCTTCTACTTTTCAGCTCCACACAGGAGTTGTTGAAGTAACAAAACTCTACGTTATCCCCAGGCACAGCAGCCCCAGGAAGAAATTCTGGGAAATAGAGGTCGCTTCAAAGATTAAGAACCACCAGGGATGACTGTGAAATAACAGTCATGAAACACCTCCAGAAGAAAGTTGTTGAAACTTTGAAGTACCACCAGCCTTTGCCTTTGTTCTTCAGGGGAAAAAAACCTTCCCTGGCTTCATTAGGCAGCATCTGAAAAGTCAAAAGGAGCTAAAAAGAGGTGGCGATGCACAAGGTAGAGGCTTACATGATCAGAGAGCTTTTAGAGGTATCTAGCAAGAAAATCAGTTATTTATCCTAAAAGGCATCCTGGCCTTCCCTTGGTCTGCCTCCATTTCACCACCACAGACGTTTTCAGCATATGAAACACATCTGAAGAGGGAGCATCTGGTGAAGGCCTTCCCTTTGCACTGCAATCGCAGCAACCCTGTGGCAGCGACAGCAGTTGTCTACATGGAAAAGATTAAGAAAGTTATGTACTTTGATCAATTTAGCAGCTGGAAAGGAGGAAAAAACACCGCTCGGGTGTAGATAAACAAAGGATCTACAGAGAGATGGGTTAACAGCCTCTTCTGCTGCATTCCTCTGAGGGCAATACGAGGAGAGCTCTCCTGAACAAGAGCAGATTTTAAAGACTATACATATATTCAAATCAAAATTTGCATTAATATTCCCTCCCCTCCAAGACAGAACTCTGAAAGCAGAATAAAATGCAGAGATTTAAGTTCCCCCCAAAGCCGAGGCTGGCATTCAACAACGCGTGAATGGTATAACCAGCTCAACTCTGCTTCTTTCAAAAGAACCGTGTGAAGTCTTTGCAAATGCTGTACTTGAACAAAAGGGAAAGTATTTATTTCTGTGAGGTCTCCTTGGAATCAGGCAGCTGGGAACCCTGTTATGAGTTAATGTATGAAAACCAGAGTACAGATTCATCTTGTGCTTTGTAAGGAGAGCGCTCCCAAGAATGCCTTAGACTCTAAAGGAAAGCATTCATATTTTAATCAAGAAGTAGGCACAGAGTCAGGACTCCAGGAATTTTTTCCCCCTGCCTGGACTCTCCCACAACACGCTGAAATTCCTTCTAACTGAATCAGAAATACACAAAAGTTTTGGAAAATATGTAAGTATTTAACAAAATCACCTGCCAGAATGGACACAGTGAAGAAAAATTACATCACCTTTTTTAAAGCAACAGAACTTGTCAAAGCACCATCAGAGTGAAAAATAAACAATGTATGACACTTCAATAAAAAGGGAGCAGGGTCTCTCCACAGCAAGGCCCCACGAGCTTCCTGAGCACACGGCCAGGTCAGCCACACAGCAATGGGGGCTGGAAGGCAAGTCTGAACTCTCCCCTCCCTGAATGAGAAGCCCCACCAGGGCCCCATCCACAGCCCGTTGCTTCCTGGCGTGCCACCAGGATATTCTTACAACACTGCCCCAACCTGGTCTAGTGGTGCAGGAGCACTTTTGGCAAGGACAACGAAGAGCAGAGTCAGTCAGGTGCTCTGCACCAGCCATTTCTCTACAGGGTGCTTTTCACTAATACTATTCAAATTCAAGTAAGGTGTCCAGCAAATCAGGAACCCACAGAAGGGTTTCTGCTCTACTGCTAGAATCGCCTTGTTCTGTTTTCTTCTGCCTGTAAGAAGGAAACTGTATTAAGCTATCTTAAATACAACTGCTGTATTGCAGTGCCTCCTACCCAAAGACAAGCATGGAAAAATAGTGCTATTTGTTCTAATCACTAACGCTATTAAACCCAGTTTTTGATTTTTCTAAATAGCTGCGTTTGTTCTCAGCTGTGAAACAGTAGCTACTGGGACAGCACAGCCATGAACACACACACATCACCCAAACCATGCGCAGGGGCTGCCTGGTCAGCCACCTTCCAGAAAGCTCAGCACCCTCTGTTCCTCGTCCACACGCCCAGATGCTGGTGGAGCCCAAGAAACAGCTCAGGAACAGGGGGCTTCCCATACACACCTGATGCACCAGCCTCCCAACCTAAACTGATGAGACAGCTTATGAGTGCCTAATCCACGGCTAAGTAATTTGCTGTCAGCATCATTCAAAAGTCCTCCGAGAGCTGAGGCAGAATAATTTCTTAAAGCACTGGAGCCCTTCCACATTCAATGGGAACAAAGCTTATTTCTGACACCTCTGATAATATTTGGCACAAAGCTTCTCTGGAGTACATGGCACTACACATCCCAGTCACTGAGTTTAGGACTTAGTACATAGTATGGTCTTACCTCCATAGAAAAAGTGTGTTATTTGCACACTGGAGACACAGCAAACACAGATATTCATGTCAAAGATGAAAGAAGGCACAGCAGTCTAAGAGCCAAACAGTTCTGACACAGGAGGACAGGTCCCTCCCTGCAGGACTCTGCCCATCTCAGACCAGCTCCTACTTACATCAATTTCTCCATCGTCAATTTCTCCATCATCTTCTTCTTTCTTCTTCTCCTTGAGGGGATCCTGGCCATCCTTTTCATCATCGCTTTTACTGCTGGATTTTTTCTCGTCTTCATGAGCATCATCTCCTTTCTCCTCTTCCTCATCATCCTCACCAGCAGCTTTCTCACCATCCTCCTCTGCAGCAGCAGCACTTGGTTCCTCAGGAACTTCCTCATCATAGTCCAACTCGTGCTCATCTAGTTCACGGGTGACAGAGGATGCTTCATCACCAAGGTCATTTTTCCGGTCTTCTTCCTCTCCTTTGCGAGGTGGAGGGCTCTTCAGCTCCCCACTCTGCTCGTTGTTGTCAGACTCCTGAGACTTAGTTTCACTTAAGCGGTCCTCTTCATCAGAGTGATTCCCCTCTTCACCATGGCTCAGTCCCCTGGATGCATCCTCCTCCTCCTCTCCCAGGACACTGCCTCGCCCACCCTCTCCATCAAGTTCCCGGTCCGAACCGCTCTCCTTCAGGACTTCGTCATCGGAAAGTTGCTGGTCCTCTTCATCAGGAGAGCAGGGGTTTCGCTCAGGGCTGTCGGAAACGTCCATCAGTACCCAATAGTCTGCAGAGGGTAGAAAACAACACTTGTTACAGGGAAACAAGTTGGGAAATCAAGAAAGGCTCACCTTGCAGGCTTTGTGCTCTTGTACTTTACCTCCTAAAGAAGAAAAGGCTGCTTGAATTCATGAACATGGTTTATCTCAAGAATGAGATACAGAGTTTACACTGGATAAAGAACTGATTCCAGTATTGTCCCAGACTAGATAAATGTGCTACCCTTCACGTACAACGATGGAGCTCGAGGCTGGAGTTTCATCTACAAGCTATAACAGCTAGGCCACACAAGCTCTCCCATCAAATCACCGTTAGAAATCTGGAGGCAGCCTCCTCACCTCAAGCACAATCAGTAGTGGAATTTCTTCTGTGAACAAGCGAGTGAGCTTCAGAACACACAGATGGGTTTTCAGGTGCATTTTGTAACTATAAGCACACGTTACTGCAGATTGCACGGACTCTTGAAGATGCAAAGCAGCACAACTTACAGTGATGCTAGAAAAACAGCCTATATATTTACAGTACTTGTTCCACTTCATCCAGAATAGATATGAAAGCACAGACAGTATGCATTCATGAAAACTCTTGGATTTTTAATCAGGTTTAATTTAGACAGTGCATGTATTGCCATCTAATCTCCACCAGCTTTACACAGTAAAGATTTAAAATTCCTTCAAAGCAGCAGGTTAACTCCATAACTGCATTGTGCACTTTTGCTGGAACCTCAGTATGAAGATGTGCTTGGTATGAATAAGTTAAAAATTAGATGCCTGCTTAGAATCAGCATAATAAACGCAACAGAAAGGGACAAGATGTAAAGCATGAAAAAACCCCAACCCATACATCTATTTTACTCCAGAAAACAGAAAACCCCATGAATTATAGAAGAACTGTCTAACCCAAGGAAGCAGTTGAGCTGTCTCTTATTAGGAAGATTACTGGTTCACATCTAGACAAAAGCTCTTGAGAATTGAAAACTCCTACCCTTTGGCTGTGGTCTCGTGCTGTAGCATGTCCGCAGCCCTTTAAACAACAATGGCAACTCCTTCCTTGCTCCCTTCAGCAATGAACCGTGTTCAGCTCCTTCAGAAAAGCCAAAGCTGAGACATGTGTCTCGGATAAAGTTTTCCAGTACCGAAGCAGCCAACGCTCAGAGAGATAAAAGCATCCACCACAGTTCTCTGGTTGTACCAGAGGAACGGTTCAACAGAGGTATCAGCTTCTCTCAAGGTGGCACCTTTCCAAGGGACTAAATTCCCTGTTTCAGTATATGCCACCTCCTCCTCCAAACCCAAAGGTCCGTACAGGAACAAGCTTGGGCAGCCATCAGACAGAAATGAAAAGCTATAGACAAACCCAAGGCTTACATAAGCACATTTGGGGCTAAAGAAAAGCCACAGTGCTACAAATCACCAGGATTTCTTCACCGTAATATGTACCATGTTTTACTTCAGCTGCTCCTAGCTACAACCTCCCTGCAAACACATTTATATAAACATGGCATAAATGACCAGAGTTTTACCTGTTATTTTTAAGACCCCTGGAGCAGAAACACTACAAAACCAAGACTCTGGTAGGTCCTTTAAACACATCCAGCAATCCTTTGTGACATAAAAGTTATTAACAGCAGGCAGCTCTGTGCTACTTAACCTTTTTGTGACCCACCCCGTCACTTTTCTCCGCTATGCTCCTCTGACTGGTTCTGCATGGTAAAGATTGTTATTTACCATCAAAGAGCAAGAACCAACAGGCAGAAGGCACCACAAGCCACAGCACCCAAACAGCCAGCCACGCACTTTAAACACGACCAAAACAAATCCCAAGCCTTCACAGCATCTGAAACCCAAAACATTTTGGTAGTGACAGAATTGGGGATCTCAGTGCTGAAATATGGCAGGAGGGCAAGCACAGGGAAGATGTGGCATCTCTTCTGTGTGTTCAGAGCCCGTGCCTGGAAATCAGGAAGGCTTTATAGCTCTGTTACCCATGCTACTCATTTGCTTCTTCATAAACTGGCCAGGACCAGGGCTGTTGTATTTATGTCTTGTACACTGCCAGATGCACTGTCATCACTGAGATAACATCTCTTGCCTTCGCTGTGAAGACGTTATTAGCTGGTATTTGCAGCAAACTCTCAAGATGAAAGTCTCACACTCGAGAAAATGCTGCTTGTTATGCTATGGGTAGTCTGCAGAGAAGGAGCTAAAAGATTTCTCAAAAATAAAAAAGAAAAAGCACTCCCAGAAGCAGGCCAAGTCTATGTGTTGGTATCCAACAACTTTGCTCTGCTTCCAAGTCTTCAAAGCCCTGCACAAATATTAGCCAACTGATAAATGCAAGGATGATCTAAACATTCAACGGGGCCCTGAGCAGCAGCAGAGTCACATTTTGAGCTTCCTACAACAACTCATTTCTTTGCTCATTCGAAGAAGTTTGCTCCTGCTCACAACCAAAGTTGTGATGTTACTGAAGAATTAAAAGCCAAATTAAAAGAGCGATTGCATTCTGGTGAAGGTGGCTCTGGGAAGTTAAATAGGATGTAATCTGAAACAAATTACATTCTTACTGAGTATATAAAGGTTGAGGCTGAATTCATAAATGCTTGCACAAATTGTTACTGGCTTTTAGAGCAAGTTTATGGCAGCAATTTTAATTGCCTAAGTGCCTGAGAAGCTACACTTTGCGTGCATACAGAACAACGTAGTGTGTTGCACCTGAAAGGTCAGCCTTAAGAGGCCAGGAGAAATATAAAAGCTGTCAAGTGCAGATGTATTCAGGAAATTTGTTTTCTGATTTCTTGCAAATAAATGCTTTTTCTTTGGTGTTGCTCAAGCGAACTAGATGCCTTTCTGCATTTGAAATCGAGACCTTTAGAGGGACAGGGGAAAACAAATACGAACGCATTCCCACAACCAGCTAAGGTGCTACGTATAAAATATTCACCTCCATTGGCAGCTATTAAAGTTGCTATAAAAATCTAGTGCATCTGCCAGTTACAACAATTTCCTATTAATTTCCATCAGCAGAAATGATAAGAAACACAATAAAGACCAGCCCAATTGAAAAGAGTTCACAAAATCCTAAGAAAAATGACTACATGGAAATATTTCAAATTGAGCAACACTGACATAAGAGGTAAAGTAGAAATCCAAAGGTTTCATCCTTAATCATAAGCTTGGAATTTTTGTGCCTTAAAACCAAGCCTGTTTCTTACTGTCTTCAAAACCAGTTATAAAAGCAAAAAATTAACTTCTAACCTACAGATAACATTGTTTGACTTGTAGCTTAGGATGGGGCAAGAAGCAGGTATATAATACTACTTCTCATTTAGCAGTGTTTTATCTTCAAGGATAGCTTTAAAATTACAGGTAGTTCAGGCAAAGCCAACTTGGTCACAGCTGCACAGCACCTTCTGTTACAAGACCGACTTCATTTTCTCAAAGTGTGTCATATTTTCATTTTCTGCATGTCTGAAGCAGACTAGTTCAGAACAGGTCACTAAGTGTTTCAGGCAAAGCTTACAACACTCTCACTTTGACAGGCTAAACAAGTTAGTACAGCCTTTCCATCAAGTGGCTTTGGAACAAATGCCATAGTAGGGTGCACTTGCAGCCAAAAGTGCAAAAGATTCCCCATCTCTGGAATCACTTGTGCACACCTCATCGAGTTGAATGCTCCTTAAAAGCAGCTCACACATTCTCAGTAAAGAAATTGAGGATTTGGCAGCTTATCTTTCCAGCCATCCCACCTGCAGGAAGCACATGCCATCCTCCCAGGGGTGAGCCAGATGGCACTTGCTGTACCCACAGACAACACTCAGATCTAGCAAGACTTTCCCTCCAGCTGCTCCTTTTGGGTTCTCATGCCCCCAGCCAGTCCCCGTTGGAATATCCCTGCCAGTGCTGTGAGCCAGCAGTATTAAAGACAGCCTACCAGAAATATAAAGTGAAGAAACCTCCTAAATAAGAGGCCTGGGGCTTTATCATCCTGTTTTCAGTAGCAGCACCTTTCCATCATGCCCAGCAGCCCAAGCGGAACCCCATCGCACTCAGCTACAGCTGTGAACACCTGGCAGTTCTTCCAAACCTAGGTTTGGCCCTTTGGTCACTGCCTATCTAGAAATGATGGAAAGCACTCTGAAGAGACACACCAAGCACCATCTAGGAGCAGGACGAGAACAGCCTGGTGTCCTAGGGGACATTTGGCTGCAACAACCTGCAGCTTTTGTCGGCACAAACCTGCCTTCTTTCCCCGCAGCCCCTCACCTCACTCCCTGTACACACAGGGGCTGGTGAAGAGGCACAGCCAGCACGCTCCTCCAGCACCCAGCTCTGACTTGCCTCCAAGACAGTCCATTTACACACAGAATCGGGTCTGGTAAAAAAGAGAAGCTTTTCATTACACAATAAATCTGCAACAAGAGGTAGTGCTGAAGTTTTGCAGACTGAGCTCTGGAATTTTTCAAATTAGGGAATGAAGCATTAACTAATCCTTAACTTTGTCAGTGTTTCATGGCTTGCATACGATAGAACAGAGATGCTCTTTCAAGCTAAGCATTTGTGTGGCTGTCCTCACCTGCAGGGACTTGGATGCAATAATGAAGGGGCCCATCTTGTTCTCTGTTCCCATTTAAGTCTCAAAGCCTTACTGGAAAACATTTAAAATTACACGGGTTCCCCCCCACCCTCACACACAGGTAAAAAAGCACTGTACATTGAGGAGGTGTTATGGAAAACTTAAATTCATCTGCAGCCACATTATATTTTTTCCAAAGCTTGTCAATATCTAAGACTTTTTTTTAAACTTAAAATACAGCATGCAGGTTAAGAAATCTTGACACAGCATTAAAGGCAGTAAGAGAAAAGCCCTTTGCTACTTAGTTGTTTTTTTAAAATTTAACTTCAATATTGGCAGATTACATTTACCGGGATACATTTAAAATAATTATTTTTAACCTTACACTTTTGTTAGGCGATTTGCCCAAGGCAAGAAGCAGACAAGTCAGAGTGGCTGAATGCTTAGCAGCAACGTCTGTTTCCAAGATCAAGACCAACTTGTACTCTTTGTTAAATGAACAGCATCAAAAAGTACAAAATCAGATGGCCGAAATGCCAACCAGGTTTTAGCCTGTGGTCACACAAGCACCTCGGACACTGCTCTAAGGCACCGCAGCATTTCACTGATGCACATTCTGGATCCATGGCTCTCAATGGTGTCTACTGCTGGCAGAAGGCTCAAATTCTGTTTCTTACTGCTCTATGCTGTGCTGTTTTCAATTAGAACTCATGAACAGTTTGAGCAGCATCCTCAGTTAAGCGAAAGTTAAGCTTTGTGTACAACTAACTGACTTGCTGCTGGAGGCAGTGTCTCGGGAGCAGATGAACTGGAACTAGTATGGAAAGGATGGCAGCTTACTCTAACCCACAGCAGCACCTATAGGATAAAGCTGTGAGTTAAAACAGGATTTGAAACAGCCACCAAGTTGAAAATACTCCCAGCAAGCATTATTTCCATTCATTAAATTCTTCCCTCCCAGGGTGAGCCTTTATACAGTGCCACAAAAAGCTTTTTCCAAGTGAAAAAAGAAAATACCTTGGATATAGTATGGGAACCAACAGCTCAGACAATTCCAGCACCTCCAGTAGCAGGAAGGCACTGAGTAACCTATAGAAAACAGGAGCTTCAATCTTGAAATCCTATAAATTCTCAGTCATACGGCAAGAACCAAGCTCATACCCAACTTCTGTACCCCCCCAGCAGAGACCTCACAGCTCCTGGGGTGTTCATGAGACAGATACAGTGGGCCAGAGGCCAAGAATGAAGCAAGGAACTTCTTTTTTTGGAGGCAGAAATCGTTGTGATAGCAGAAAGCGTTTTTTCTCCTTTCTAATAGCCAAGCAATTTGATGCACGATCAAAGCATTTCTATTAATAAGATACATGAAAACCAGGGGTTAATGCAGAACAGAAAAGTTCTGGAACACGGTCTAAGTCAAGCCATGAGGATGGGTGAAGAACGATGAGTGAGTTGAGGAGAATGAACGGGAAGTAGTGTTGATAGGACAGGTGAGAAGAGAAACAAACCACAAAAAAAGATTTTTGGAACAAAGAACTGGAAAACAGAAGCAAAATGGAAGCAATGGGCAGGAACCGCAATGGGGAAAAAATATAGAAGAGTAGCGACGACATGAAAAGGAGATAAAATGCCTCGTGACCCAGGAAAGAAACATCATGTAAAACTGAAAAAGCAAAGCTCCCAGTCCTTTACTTTGACTGAAACTGGGGTTAATTAACTAAATACACACTTATCTGCCATACTCAGAGAAGCACTGACTTTGAAGATGCACAGCAAACTTCAATTACGTAGCAGCTGACAGGGAAGCTTTTAATGCAGAAAACCAAGATACCTTTCGGTCTTAATTTAAGAGAACTGTTTGGTGACAGCCATCTTCAGCCAGCTGACTTTTAGAGAAGAGCTCAGAGAGCCCCAATTCAGAATGTTAACCACTGCTTTCTGTCAGGCAGACTTTGGGACCAAAACTTGAAGAGAAACGGCACTGTAAGCAGCTGGAGTTTGTTTTCATAGTGTAACTGATTTTCCTATTGTTGGAGCACACACAGCTCTTCCTGCAGCTCTCTGCTGGGAAATGCTAATTTTGAACTATCGGTGCCTTGGTCCCACGACAGAAAACAAGTGCAATTCCACCTCTGTTCTGTAGGATTTGTGGATAATCAGACTCAGGAGGCTAACTTTACTCAGAACATTGGATCAGCAGTGCTGCAAAGAGTTGTCTTGACTAGACTCCGACCCTTTTCTTTAATCTAACCAAACCTTAGGAAAATCAGGAGAAAGAATTCACACCTTGGAGGTGCTGCTCTTGCTACAGCCAAAGCAACTGTTAACAGTTGTTTTCAGAAGAGCTGAGCTACCGATGGCAGTAAAAGAAAATATTGTTAGTGTGGATGCTGAAAGGATAGCTCTGAGAAGAGACAACGCTGCTGAAACGACCCACGGAGGGAATTTAAACCACCTGCAGCAGCTACGTGTTAGAGAGCTTGCAAAGACAATGGCAGCTCTGAGCAGAGAGAAGGGCCTCACAGCTGGTGCTG
>JAHREE010149670.1:0-22089 GCA_033628505.1 Tringa tobata | reverse complement strand
TGTCCCCATTCAGACCAGCTGTGTGACAGCCATCACCCAGGGCATCTCAGAGAAAGCTGGGGCCTTTGGGCCAGTGACTGAATCCCACCACTGCAGTGACACAAGGGCTCTCCCTTCTCTAGTATCCCAGTAGATGTTGGGCAGGACATGAACACCAAGGACATCACACCAGGGTCTCCACTCCTGTTCCTTCACCCTCAAACTCTGCTGGTTCTTCTCTCCTCCACTGTTCAAGCATCCTCTTGATGACACAACAATGGATCAGGCCAATGATTTCCACAGTGTGTCTGAATCACAGGATATCCACCACAAGGACATTTTCAGCATCATCTCTTCCTGCCTGAGATCAGCTTCACCTCCCCAACAGGCCCTTGAGGCTGCAGAGACACAACTGACAGCGAAGCCCTCTACTGTTCCAAGGGCAAGCCCAGCTCTGTTTCTCTTTGGCCTTGGCATGAGCAGGGTTTGCTCTCCTTGTGGCCATTTAATTTCTTCTTCACATGTCCATCTGCCTTTCACTCCAATACGTCTCTGGTCTCAAGCAGAGCCTTTGCACATTTGAAGTCTTGTGGGCTTGAAAACAGGCTTCTACTCTCAGCCCAAATATGCCCCACAAAACCCTCTCCTCCTCTGACTGCACAGCCCAGCTCATGTTTTCTTTGGCCATGGGATGAGCAGAGTTAGCTTTCTTTGTGGGCATCTCATGTCTTCACGCACAGTTGAGGTCTTGGGTGCTTGTAATCAGGTTTTTCTACTGCAGATGCGCAAATGTGCCACAGCTGCCACCCAGACATGGCCCAATGCCGTCAGCCTGGGGCACAGAGACGAGGAACTGGAGTTGTGTGTACAATCTCTTTCTTTTTACTTAGAGGGAATAACAGCTGAGGGGTGTTGGGACAGCTCACGTGCCTGGGCTGCTGTGATGCGGGAGTACAGGATGATCAGGAGTCCCCAAAGTCAAGGAGGGCATTGCCCTTGGTGTGTGGGAACTTCTCAGATGTGTGGAGCTCCTCTATGGGATGAACAAGTTGGGAGAGCCCTCATGGGTGAGGGTCAGAGGAGAGGCTGATGTGGGTGACCTTGTTGTGGGAGATGAAGAATCTATTAAACTCTCTTTGCTGAATGCCACGACCCTGCCATTCACTAGAAGGGAACCACAGCAGTGTGCAAAATGTCCTGGAAGTTTCTGGAGGGTCTTGGTCGTGGCACAGCTTTCGACAAAGTTCTTTATAGCAGAGGTGCCAGATTGGGCAACAGTGGTGATGCTCATCTGCATCCATTACACTCAAAGAAGGAAGAGCTGGACACAGATGTGAAAACCAGTGTCAGCCTTGGCTGTCGTGATCCTGAAATTGTGGGGTCTCACTTCCCAAGGGAAAGGAGAAGAGTGCAGATGCTAGACCTCAGAGGAGCAGAATTTGGCCAAGTCTTGTGACTTTGGGTGGAGGAGCCCATGTGAGCAGCAGAGAGAGGCAGCAGAGCTCAGTACAGCTGGTCTGCAAGGGCAGCATCTTTCAAATACGAGAGTGTGGTCACACCAGTACTCAGGACAACAAGCAGAGGTATTAGGAGAGAAGCTTCGGAAAACAGGAAACTCGTGGGGAAGCCCCATAGAAAAATAGAAGTATGCAAGAAGTGGATGTCAGGATTGAAACAAAGGAGGAATTGAGAAGTACGGTTGGTTTTAGAAAAGCCCAAGCTCCCATAGAATTGACACTTGCAAGGGAGTGCAAGGGCACAAGGATGAGCTGTTACTCCTTCAGGAAAATGCAAAGAATAAACAAAGATAATATATGGTCACGGCTCAATTTGCAGAGTAGGTGTAGACAGCTACTCTTTGTCTTCAGCAGGAAGGTTTCCCAGTTCCGTGTGCCCGAAAGGTAGAACACCACATGAAATCCATCAGCGGATGTTCAACCGCTAGTAACCCATTGGACCAGAAAGGATGAGTCCAAGGGTATTGAGAGACCAGGCTGATGTCAGAGCAGGGCTGCTCTGATCCATTTGGGAAGGCCATCACGACTGGAGTAAGCAAATAACAAGCCTTGCATTCGTCTTCTAAAAAGGTCCCAGGACTGAGCAGGGGAATTTCATGCTGCAGTGACAGAGGAACAGGAACCAACTCACTGGAGGGCCACACAGGTGGCAATCCTTCCATTATCCTTCAAGTCTTTGTGTGATTTCCCTAAGAATAATGGTATCTACAACAACAAAAAACATTACATCAACAAAAGCATTCACCTGCCTAAATATAAATACCTGCAGCAGAGCAACCTGCATCTGAGGTAGCCCCTCTGGGCAATGCCAATGGCATCAGTATTTCAATATACAGCACAGTTCAGATGAAGGTTGGTCTTGCAAAAGTCTCCCTTTGTGTCCCCAGGTGCCATGGTCACTGCCCATTTCCCTCTCCTGAGAGGGGCAGAGGCTGGATCCCCTCCTCAGGACAGTCTCTGCACCAGCAACCCACAGGCATGGGGGGAGCTCACCTGGTTCTTGCTGGCACTTCACACGGCATGTGTTTGGATACATTTGGTGATTTTCTGTGACTGTTCTTTCTGCACAGAGAATCATAACAATCCAACCGTTTCCTAAAAGAGAGTTCGAAAGGCCCTGTTCTGGCCAGTGATGCTCACCATGAGCTCTGGAGATGGCAAGGAAGATGCTAAGGCACATGGAAAATAAGGAAGTGATTGGGCACAGCCAGCAGGGCTTCACAAAGAGCAAGTCATGCCTGACAAATTTGGTGGCCGCCTGTGATGGCGCTACAGCATTGGTAGATAAGGGGAGAGCAACAGCGGTCATCTACCTGGACTTATGGAAAATGTTTGACACTGCCCCACATGACATCCTGGTCTCTAAATTGGAGAAACACAGCCCTGGAGGATGGACCACTCGGTGGCTAAGGAACTGGCTGGATGGCTGCACTCAAAAGGTTATGGTGAATGGCTCAATGTCCAAGTGGAAACCAGTGATGAGTGGTGTTCCTCAGGGTTCAGTGCCAGAACCAGTGCTGCCCAACATCTTTGTTGGAGACATGGACATTGGGATTAAGTGCACCCTCAGAAAGTTTGCTGACTACACCAAGCTCGGTGGTGCAGTCAACACACTGGAGGGAAGGGATGCCATCCAGAGGCACCTGGACAGGCTGGAGAGGTGGGCTCATTTGAACCTCATGAATTTCAACTAGACCAAGTGCAGGGTCCTGCACCTGGGACACGGCAATCCCAAGCACAAATACAGGGTGAGCAGAGAATGGCTGGAGAGCAGACCTGAGAAGAGGACTTGGGCGTATTGGTGGATGAAAAGCTCAACATGAGCCAGCAATGTGAGCTGACAGCCCAGAAAGCCACCGTCAACCTGGGCAGCATCAAAAGAAGCATGGCCATCTGGTCTAGGAAGGTGATTCTGCCCCTCTGCTCTGCTCTGGTGAGACCCCACCCAGAGTACTGTGTCGAGCTCTGGACTCCCTGAACGTAAGAAGGATATGGACCTGTCAGAGTGAGTCCACAGTAGCAGCACAAAGGTGATCAGATGGCTAGAGGACCTCTGCTACGAAGACAGAGACTCTTCATGAGACTCTTCCAATTGGGTCCTTTAGCAGACCAGAACCCTTGGCCACAAGGGCACATTGCTGGCTTGTGGGCATCCTGCTGTCCACCAGGACTCCCAGGTCTCTCCTCAGAGCTGCTCTCCAGCAGGTCAGCCCCAACCTATACCGGTGCTCTCTGCCTCCTTCTTCTCTGCAGTGCCATATCTCATGAGACTCTTCCAATCAGGTCCTTTAGCAGGCCAGAACATGTTCTCCTTATGTCCTGCTCTTGGCTTGTTCCCTCCTTTCAGGAGCCCCAACTCCACCTTCTCACCCATGACCCTGACCAGGTTTTCCTTGTTTGTGAGTAAGAAGTCCCACAGGACACCTCACTGCCTCCTCAAGTCACCTTGTCAGGAAGATGTTGTCAATAAGCTCCAACAGCCGCCTGTGTGGCTTGCACCTTCCTATGTTGCCCCTTCAGCAAATACTGGGGTAATTTAGGTCTGCCATGAGGACCAGGGCCTGCAAATATGAGGTTTAGAATCATAGAATCATAGAATATTCCAGGCCAGAGGGACCTCCAAAGGTCATCTAGTCTGACCTCCCCACAGTCAGCAGGGACACCCCCAACTAGACCAGGTTGCCCAGGGTCTCGTCGAGCCTCACCTTCAATATCTCCAGGGATGGGGCCTCAACCACCTCCCTGGGCAACCTGTTTCAGTGCTCCACCACCCTCACAGTAAAGAACCTTCTCCTAATCTCCAATCTAAATCTGCTCCCCTCTAGCTTAAAGCCATTGCCCCTCGTCCTGTCAACTGTTTCTTCCAGTTTTCTGAAGAAGGTCTCATCTCCGTCTTCTTCCTGATCAAGGGCTCCATAGCAGACATCCACCCACCACAACGTGGTGGCCCATGTTGTTTTGCCCTCACTTATTGACCCTTCAGCTCTCAGCTGACTCCATATCCCCAGACAGAGCTCCCTGAACTCCTGCTTCTCTCTCCCATAAAGATCTCCAACTTCAGATCTATGGCCTTATTGGGACCAGACTCCCAAGACCTCCCTAGTTTCTCCAGGAGCTGTTATTTGTAGTGTCCCTCATCTCCTCCTGCTGGTCTCTTTGAGAGACAGTGCAGCATGGGTGAGCCATCTGCACACAAACATTAACGGCTGCCTCACTCCATGGGGACCTTGAGAAACTCTGGGATTTGGCCAACAGAAACCTCTTGAATTTCAGAATGAGTAGTGACCAGTCCTGCAGGGAGGACAGAGTGACGCCATAGATAAGGGCATGCTGGGAGCTGACTGGCTGAGCAGGGACCCTGAGGACAAGGCTCTGGGCACTAGGAGCAACCCCATATGAGCCAGTGGTGCACGCTCACCATGAACAAGGCCAGTCGCATATGGAACTGCATTAAGAGGAGCTTGGGACATCGAGACCACTTGAGTTATCATCTTCCTTGTCTCAGCACTGGTGTGGCCCCACAGACACTGGCATTTCCCAGTGTGGGGCTCCCCATGTTGGAGAAGAAGTGAAGAGTGTCCCAAGGAGGTCTGCCAAGGTGATGTTTGGGACGTGGTGCACATGACCTGTGTGGGATGGCTGAGGGAAATGGGCTTCTTTGGCCCCGCATTGTGCATGCTCCAGAGGTCAGAGGGACACTGGGACTGCTGCAGTGCTCTGCCTCTGCGTGTGCAAGGGAAGGACTCCTGTCTCTGATCACCCATGTGTGTATGAGGAGTGCATGAGACCAGGTGAGACGTGGGCACCTGACAGCGCCCTGACATTTCTGTGTGTGACTTTAGGAACAAATCCCCTCCATCCCAGTGACACTGATCTCAGTTGCCCTTAACAGGTTCATTGCCAGTCTCCTGTCTGCCACGTCAGCCTTGCCCGTGATTCCTGATTGTGCCCCCAAGAGTGCCAGAGCTGTCAGAAAGGTTCTGGCATCCTTGGAAAGGGCCGAAGTCAAACCCATCTTCAAGAAGGGCCTGGATGGGGATTGGGAGAATTACAAGCCTACCCCAGTCCCTCAGAAGGTGAGGGGGGACATCCTCCTGCAGCCATCTCCAGGCACTGGAAGGACAAGGAAGGCATCACTGAACCAGAATGGTCAGGGGAAACAAGGGCATGTTGTGGACCTGGCCTTTTGCAAGGCCTTTGACATCACCTCCCATGTGTCCTTATAGTGTCCCAAGTGTCCTTATAGCCAGATCCATGCTGTCTAGGCTGAAGCAATGGGCGGTATGATGGGTGGGTGGGAAGCTGGCCAGATGATCCAGCCCCAGTGTCCTCAGTGGTACAAAGCCCTCCTTGAAGCCAGTCACAAACAGAATCCCTCAGTGATTAGCATCTGGGCCAACACAGTAGAATGCCCTCCTTATCCGCCTGCATGGTGGAGCCCCATCCAAGAAGAAGGCACAGAAAAGGGGTGGCATGTCCCTTCTGCCTGAGTACCTGATGGGACAGCAGCAGGCAGATGGCTTGTTTGTGTCTGTCCAAGCGGCTGAAAGGCCATCAGCAGTCATGTGTGTTAGAAGATTCCAGTGAGATTGCTTCTTTCTGGTCAGGTGAAAGGCCACAAAAAGGCTGATGAATTCGGTCACGTGCCTGGAGGGTGCTTTCTCAGACTTTTGAGCTTTCCTTGGAAGAAGTAAAAGCGGGGAGAAAAAAAAAAAAAACTGTTATAAATTGCAGCTTGGAAAGCTGAACTTAGAGATGAGGAAGAAGAAATGTCATTTCAGGGTAGATCTGTGATGCAATCGGTCACCCAGAGAGAGCTGGTGAGCAGCCTGCGGCTTTGTGTTTCAACAAACAGCCTGCGAGGGCGGAGAGACATCAGTGAAGGTAGAGAAATTCCCAGGTGAGAGCAAGGTGGGGAAGCAAGATGGGTGTCTACAGCCTGGAAGAAAACAGGGCCAGGTGTGGGACAGACTGTGAAGTCTACAGTGGCTCTGTAGCTGGTGTCACCACCATGACTTTGGTTTCTTTCACAATGGATTGGCCTATACGGCCCCAGGCTTGTTGACATCCAATGGGAGACACCTCTCTCAATGAGGCAAGACGGTCTTGCCCAAGAGATTGCAGGGTTGACTGACAGGCTTTTTAACTAGATGTGAAGGGAGAGGGGGAAAATAATGTCAGGCTTGTCTGCAACAAGCTGTGGGGTATCACATCAAGGGTAGAGGGACAGGTGCTAGTGAGGGCCTTCAGCCTGTTGCCCTGAGGCACGCTGCGGACACTGCACTGCAGTCAAAGTCTCATGGAGATGAACCAGCAGCTCCTGAGGTAGTTGAAGTCAACAAACACCAGTGAGACACCTCAAGGGGTGTTCCCCTAAGAAGGTGGCACAGCCAACAGCCCAGCTGAAGTGCCTCTACACGAATGCATGCAGCACGGGCAACAAACAGGAGCTGGAAGCTCGGGTGCTGCTGGAAAGCTATGCTACAGTGGCCATTACTGAAAGCTGGTGGGATGAATGCCACGACTGGAGTGTGGCTATTGAGGGCTACAAGCTATTCAGAGGGGACAGGTGAGGGAGGAGAGGCAGAGGTGTTGCCTTCCATGTTCAGGAATGGCTAGAAGGTGAGGAGATGTCCCTAAAGCTCCTGAGCTGCATCAGAAAATCATTGCTGGCAGAGCAATTCCCCTCTGCTCAGTGCTGGTGAGGCCACAGCTGGGGTGCTGTGTCCATTGCTGGGCTCCTCAGTACAAGAAAGTTATTGACCTACTAAAGCAAGTCTAGCAAAGGGCCACAAAGCTGCTTTAAAGGACTGGAGCACCTTTCACAGGAGGATGTTCAGTCTGGAGAAGAAAAGGCTCAAGGGGATGTTATTAGTGGACATCAAACTCCTTCTGAACCCAAGAAAACCCTTTTTGACTGTGAGGGTGGTCAATGACTGGAACAGCTCTCCTAGAGAGGTTCTGGAGTCTCCATCCATGGAGATATTCTAAACCCAGCCAGACAAGGTGCTGAGCACCCTGCTCTAGCTGATCCCTTCTCAGCTGGGGAGTTGGACTACATGATCCCCAGAAGTCACTTCTAAGCTCAACATTTCCATGACTCTGTGAGATAAGGGAGAAAAGTACAACCAAAAGAAATGAACAACACATAACCTTGATTGCAACTCTTATGGGATCTCATGGAGAGGACCCACGCTGCTGAGAGGAGAAGAAGTGTGAGGAGGAAGGAGAGGCAGAGATGTTCTTTTCTGCCTGACAACCCCCTTTTCCCCACCCCCTGCTCCACTTGGGCTTGGGGTGGGGAGATGGCTTGGAAACAATGGAGCAATTTGGGCCTGGGAGAAAGTGTGAGGGCAATGGTCTTCAACGCTTTTGTCATTATTTCTCACACCCAGTCTGAGCTCTCCGCTGGGGTTTTCCTCTCCGGGGCATCTTCCAGCCCAGACCCTCCCCAGCTCTCCCCACCTGCCCTGCCCTCTCCCCAGCCCAGCCAAGCCCAGCAGCCCAGTCTGGGCTGGTCCCACAGTATTGCCCACCACAGGGTGTTGCAGGGCTCTGGGCGCTCACCCCACAGCCCCAGACCCTCTGAAGGGCACAGCAGCTCCTGGGGGGCAGACAAGGAGCTCAGCCTTCCCAGTGGCCCCAGGCTAGTGCTGGCCCCAAGGGAATGAGGTTAGTCACTCTCTGCCTCTCCCAAATTCATATTGTACATGATCCCCAGCCCTGACTGAATTCGCCCCTTTCTCTCCCCAGGTCAGCCCCTCTCCCCACAACAGTACAACAGTCCTGGCAGTGGTGTTCCTCAGGCAGCTCCTTGCTCTCTCCTCCTTGGGCCTGCTGAGTCCCCACTGACTCCCTTGGCACTGCAGAGTCCTTGTTCATGGAGACATTGACTTTGTGCTTCAGGTCAGTGGGCTTCACCTTTAAAGGTGTTTCACCTTCTGAGTTTCCATTCATTCCAATCCCACAGCCTGCAGTGAATCCCCATCTTCTCCTCACCCCTTCACATTCACGGCCAGAGACTCTGGTATATGCCATCAGCCCTGACATCTATGAAGACACCTGAGGACATAATAGGAGCTCATGGACCATTTCCCTTTCCATGGGACACCAAAGAAGAGCGCTTTTGAATCCGGATCATTTGGTCCAGTGGAACCCAATAGTACCATGAGCTTACCCCCAAAAACCTTGAGAATACAAGGAGAATGTACTATTTAAAAGACCAATGCTTTCCTTTCTGGAAGGAAATCTGGAAGAATAGCCCAGCCTTAAGGCACTGAGCCTGGGAGATGCCTTTTTATTAAAAAGCTCTTTCTGACTGGCCAACTCTGAGACAATGCGGTGCAAAAGTCAGACATAACTGGATCAAGCCTCATAACAAGGAGTATAAACCCAGTAGGATTATCATAAATAAAAAAGCAGATTCGTGGCCAAAGAGAAATTCTGGGAAACGTGCAGAGAAGCAGAGGCAGGTTATTGTCAGTGAAACAGCGTCCCTTCGACCACTCTACACAGGGCATCCTTGAGCTCCTGGTTCCTCATGCTGTAGATGAGGGGATTCAATGCTGGAGGCACCACCGAGTACAGAACAGCCACCACCAGGTCTAGAACTGGGGAGGAGATGGAAGGAAGCTTCAGGTAGGCAAAGAAGGCAGTGTGAGAAACAGGGAGACCACGGCCAGGTGAGGGAAGTATGTGGAAAAGGCTTTGTGCCGTCCCTGCTCAGAGGGGATCCTCAGCACAGCCCTGAAGATCTGCACGTAGGACACCACAATGAAAACAAAACAACCAAATGATAAAGAGCCCCTACCACAATAAGCCCAACTTCCCTGAGGTAGGAGTCTGAGCAGGAGAGCTTGAGGATCTTGGGAAGTTCACAGAAGAACTGGCCCAGGACATTGCCCTGGCAGAGGGGCAGTGAAAATGTATTGGCCATGTGCGGGAGAGCGTAGAGAAAAACACTGCCGCAGGCAGCGGCTGCCATGTGGACACAAGGTCTGCTGCCCAGGAGAGTCCTGTAGTGCAAGGGTTTGCAGATGGCAACGTAGCGGTCGTAGGACATAATGGTGAGAAGAAAATATTCTGCACCAATGAAGAAGACTAAAAAGAAGACCTGGGCAGCACATCCTGCATAGGAAATGGCCCTGGTGTCCCACAGGGAGTTAGCCATGGCTTTGGGGACAGTGGTGGAGATTGAGCCCAGGTCAAGAACAGCGAGGTTGAGGAGGAAGAAGTACATGGGGGTGTGGAGGCGGTGGTCACAGGCGATGGCGGTGATGATGAGTCCATTTCCCAGGAGGGCAGCCAGGTAGATGGCCATGAAGAGCCAGAAGTGCAAGAGCTGCAGCTCCCGTTTTTCTGCGAATGCCAGGAGGAGGAACTGGGTGATGGAGTTGTTGGTCTTTTTTTTTTTAACCGGATTTGGGGCACTATGCAAGAAAGAAAAGCTAGTGACAAGTTAGGAAGGCCTTCTCTGAAGAAATACCCACGTCATTTCTCATGAGAACCCCAAGCACTCTTAGGCTTCTCTCATACTGCCTGGAGCAACTCCACACAGCTCATATGCGCTAGATCCCAAACCCTGTCCTGGCAGACCTCCACTCGACACTCTCTCGTCCTTCACTACTTCTCCAAAATGGGGAGCAACACACTGGGACACACCAATGGGTGTGGGGCCACAGCAGTGCTGAGCTGAGAGGGATGAGAACTCAGGTTCTCTGGGTGGCCCATGCTCCTCCTCCTACAGCTCCATATGCGCCTCTCCTTGTTCATAGTGTCCATACTCTGATGGCTCATAGGGCTATCCCCGTAATGCCCAGGCCTTCTCCTCAGAGTCACTGCTCAGCCGGTCAGGTCCCTGATGTATGGGGTTATTCTTCCCCTTCCTCCCTGGCACCCACCAACGCAGGACTTGCCACTTCTCCTTGAAAAAACTTCCATTGACTTCCATTGGCTGAATCCCAGAGTTTCTCAAGGATGCACTGAAGCACCGTTAGCTCAGCTTTTAATGTTGACATGCAACTGGTTCACGTTGACTGGGGTGACCCTCACAAGAGAACAGCATGAGGAGTTGCAGGGCACTACAAACACTGGCACCTAGAGAAACTGTGGTCTTGGGGCTCTGGTGCTGATTAAGCCGAAGGGCCAGCATGAGAGGGCAGAACAACATGGGCACCTCTGCGGTGGGGGGATGTCTGCTATGGATCCCCTGAGCAGGAAGAGGAAGCAGATGAGGCCTTCTTAGACGATTGGAAGAAGCCTCATATTTGCAGGCCCTGGTCCTCATGGAAGACTGAAACTATCCCAGCATTTACTGAAGGGGCAACATAGTGAGATGTAAACCATCCAGGGATGTTTTGGGGCTCATTGGTGATGTCTTCTTTACAAGGGTGACCGGTGAGGCCATGAGGTGAAGCGTCCTGTGAGACTTCACACTTACAGGCAAGGGAGAGCTAGTCAGGGGTGTGACAGTCAGGGATGAGAAGGTCAAGTTGAGCAAACCCACAGGATTTTCCTTTTGTTTCTTCCCCGCTTCTGTGTAATCATCTTTTATTTTTCCCTCTGACAGCTTTATCAATGCTTTATCAAAAATGTTTTTCAGCAAGAAAGTTCTCAGTGACTGAAGAGGAATGTGTTTACAGAGCTTCTGTTCTACCTGGCAAAGTTCAAGAGTGGATGGAAAGAGACTCCTGAAAATGGACTAGTTTTGAACACAGGATTTCATCTTTTCTGTGTTAAGCTTGGGTTTTCCCTGAAAACAAAACCTTTCCCTCTTCCCTAACTATCCTGTTTACCTTTCCTTCCCACACTTCTCCTCATTTGTCACCATCTTCATGCCTCTTTCTCTCTGTTTCTTTCCTAATCAAAAGGTTACAGCCACTTTGCAGAGGTGTTTTATTTTTCAATAGAATCCATTTTAGCCCACCCTAAAAAAAAATGTTTAAATAGACCCGATTAAGAAGGACTGAGAAAAAAATAGCTTTACTCTATTGACTGTAAAGAGGGGCTTGGGTAAAGACATCTAATATGATAACCGACATACTGTTTATAGTAGATTCCTACTTTAACTCCCACACTAAGTTCTTTGTGAATAAAAGGATGTCTTCTTGCTCTAGGCTGATTCTCCTCTCCTGTCTTCTGTTTTCCTTCCAGCCTGTGCATGAATGTCTCCATGAATCTTTTTTTCCTCATCGTTCCACATGCTTTCGCTCTTTGTCCTCTTTTAGCCTCCTGAAGCATTGTTTCCTCTACTGACCATCTGTCCTTACTCCCTGGAGTTTGGATGCAATATATTGCAATATATGAGTGTCAGAGAATTCCTTCTCTTGGGATTCCCCTCCCTCCCCCATCAGGAGCGCCTGATGGCAAACACTCTCCTGGCTTCATAGCTGGTGAGCTCAGTTTACCTTTTTTAGGTTGACAGAGCCCCTTGGCGGCAGTACTGAAGGGCAAACAGATCCAGGAAGGATGGACGTTCTTCAAGGAGGAACTTTTAGAGGTGCAGGAGCGGGCCCTCTTCAGGTGTGGAAAGATGAGCTGTAGGGGAAGAAGACCATCCTGGCTGAACAGAGAGCTCTGGCTGGAACTCGGGAAAAAAAGGAGTTTATGGCCTTTTGAAGAAGGGGGAGACACCTCAGGAGGACTACAAGGATGTTGTGGAGTTATGCAGGGAGAAAATGGCAAAAGCCCAACTAGAACTTAATCTGGCTGTAAAGACAATAAAAATTTTTCTTATAAATACATTAGGAACAAGAGGAGGAATAAGGAGAATCTCCATCCTTGATGGGATGTGGCGGGAGACATGGTGACAAAGGATGACGAAAAGGCTGATGTACTCAAAACCTCCTTTGCCTTGTTTTTGATAGTAGGACCAGTTTTTCTCTGAGTAGCCAGCCCTCCTGATCTGGAAGACAGGGATGGGGAGTATAACAACCCCCCCTGTAATCCAAGGGAAAATGCTGAGGGACCTGCTACAGCACTTAGACCTACACAATTCTATGGAGCTGGATGGGATTCTCCCAAGGCTACTGAGGAAGCTGTAGGAGATGTTCACCAAGCCTCTTCCCATCATTTATCAGCAGTCCTGGCTATCCAGGGAGGTCCCAGTTAAATGCAGGTTAGCAAATGGGACACCCATCTACAAGAAGGGCCAGAAGGAGGGTCTGGCGAACTCCAGGCTTGTCAGTCTGACCTCGGTGTCGGAGAACATTATGGAACAGATCATCTTGAGTGCCGTCATGTGGCACATACAGGACACCCATGTGATCAGGACCATGCAGCACAGGGGTATGAAAGGCAGGTTCTGCTGGACAAACCTGATCTCCTTCTATGACATGGTGACCCACTTGGTGGATAAGGGAATAGCAGTGGTTATTGTCTACCTAGAATATAGGAAAGCCTTTGACAGGGCTTCCCACAGCATTCTCCTGGAGCAACTGGCTGCCCATGTCTTGGATGGACACACTCTTTGCTGGGTAAAAAGCTGGTTGAAGGGATGGGCCCAGAGAGTGGCAGTGAATAGAGTGAAATCCAGTTGGCAGCCGGTCATGAGTGGTGTCCCCCAGGGCTCGGTATCAGGGCCAGTCCCTTTTAATGTCTTTATCAACAACAATCTGGATAAGAGGATTGAGTGCACCTTCAGTAAATTTGCAGAGGAGACCATGTTAGGTGGCAGTGTTGTTCTGGTTCAGAGTAGTCTGACTCTACAGAGGGATGTGGACTGGCTGCATCAATGGGCTGAGGCCAATGGCATGAGGTTCAATAAGGCCAAGTGCCAGGTCCTGCAGTTGGGTCACAACAACCCCATGGACACTTCAGGCTGGGGGAAGAGTGGCTGGACTGCCCAGTGGAAAATAACCTGCGGTTTTGGTCAACAGCAAGTTGGATATGAGCCAGCAGAGTGCTCCAGGTAGCCAAGAAGGCCAATGGCATCCTGGCCTGTATCAGGAACAGTAGGCCAGCAGGACTAGGGAAGTGATTGTCTCTTCTGTACTTGAAACCACTGAGGTTGCACGGCAAGTGCTGTGTTCAGATTTTGACTTCTCACTGTAAGAAAGACACTGAGGTGCTGGAGCATGTCCAGAGAAGGGCAACAAAGCTGTTGAGGGGTCTGGAGCACAAGTGTCATGAGGAGAGGCTGAGGGAGATGGGGTTGTTCAGCCTGCAGGAAATGAGGCTGAGGGGAGACCTTCTCGCTCTCTAGAACTACCTAAAGGAGTTGATAGCAAAGTGGGTGTGTTCCCCTTCTCCAAAGAAATAAGTTCATAGGCTAAGAGGAAATTGCTGCAAGTTTTGCCAGGGGAGATATAGGTTGGATATTAGGAAAAATTTCCTCACAGAAAGGTTTGTCAAGCACTGGAACAGGCTGCACAGGAAAGTGGCTGAGTCACCATCATGGAGGTTTTAACAGGTGTGTAGATGTGGCACACAGGGATGGGCTTTAGTGATGGACTTGGCAGGGTGAGGTTTACAGTTGGACTCAATGACCATAAAGTCCTTTCCAAGCAAAAAGATTCGATGAGTTTTGATTCCTTTGAATCTGGGGACTTGGTTTCATCCTCGCCCCTTCTTTGGGAGGCCAGGAGGTGTCACAGAATTTTCCTGCCCTGGGCACTGCTCCCCCTCACATCCCACTGCCCCAGGAAGAGCCCTGAGCCACAAGTGAGGGGCAGCATCTGCCTTGGCAGGGCCTGGGGGTGAGGGCTTGGCCTTTCTGCTTCCTCAACCAAAGCCAGGGTTTCCTCAGCATTGCAGGCACCTGCACTCTGCCTTTGCCTACCTGCAACTACAGCCTCCAATTGTCTGCTCTAAGGAGTCCCTGGGGAGCCTTTGGCAGTAACTGCCCTCAGTGGGGCTCGTTAATGCTTCCAGGAAAGGTGGCTTTGGCTGCTGATTTCTGGAGCACTTTCTTCAATCTTCTCTCAGTACCATGGGGCTTGTTAAAAGACAGCCTTAACAAGGGATTTATCCCTTTGCAATTTCCTTCAAGACTTGTACAGCTACTTGGGGAGGTTTTGTGGTGTAATTAAGAGGGAAGATTTCAGAGTGCATCTCATGAAAATGGCTTCTTGACTTTAATTTTTTTTTTTTTTCTGTTCAGTTTAAAGAGGAGGTGATTGAAGCGTTCTCCAAGTGATACTGAGGCAGAGTGTCTCCTCAGGAGGTGTGGACAGGCAGCAAAAGCAGTCCCTTGATGTCCATCACTGTATGGACAGCTTTGCTCCTCACTTCCCCAACCCCACCATGACTGACCTTGCCCACCTGGGACTGACAGCACTGCTCCTTGCATCAGACTTCTCCACTCCAGGCTGGATGTCACAGCTCCATTGCACCATCTCCCACCTGCTCTCCTCAGAGACCTGCCTGCCCACAGCCTCAGGGGAATTCTGCCTGTTCCTCAGAAAAGAAAAGTAACCCATTAAAAGTTTTTCTAAACAATCAAACACTGTGTAATCATATGCAAAGTCCAAGCTATCTCTAATGAGGTTGCCTTTCTACAAGGGATAATCTTAGGAGAAATCTTTGAGGTAGGCAGATACAAAAAGATAGATATAAACATCATTAAAGAGCTGGCTGAGGAGACACTTAGATTACCAAGAGACAGGAAAGGGTTTACTCCCTGAAGGTGAAAGCAGCAGCAGAGGTGAGAGGTATCTGAACAAACAAAGACCAAAGGGAGGAGAAAACTGGAAAATGATGGAAAGGGTCTTTTCCTAGACAGTCTCCATCTGAAAAAAAAAGATTACTTTGGGAATGATCATGGTATCAGGACAAGGGTAAGTATAGGAAAGATTAGAGGAACAATATACACCACATAGCAGACAAAACAGTTGTAGTGAAGTCAGAAGGGAAGATCGAGATTTCCTTGGAATATCCCCTTTTAAAGACGACAGCATTGGCAGAGCTGTCTTGTGAGTGAGGACAAGCCAATGTTGTCCCAACCTTTGAAGGAGGCCCAGCCCAGGAACGCGCAGGCTGTACAAGCTCCCTGGGGTGATTAATGTACCATCAATGAGAGTCCTTTTGGGTGACATTTCTGGGCACAGGAAAGAGAAGAATGTGTCCAAAAGCAGTCAGCATGGACTTGCCAAGGGCAAATCATGCCTCATGCCGTAATGGTGTTTGTACATTCCTCTGTCGGGGTTATTGCTGCCCCCCCCACACCCCTATCGGCAGCCCCTGCCCTGCCCGCAGCGGAACCGGCTGCTCCAGCCCTGGCAGCGAGCGCCGTCACTGCTCCAGCCCCCGGCATGAACACTGCTGCTCCCCCAGCGCCAGCAGAACCGGCACAAGTCGCTCTGGTGGCCAGGAAGAAGATGAAGAGGTCTGCTCGGTCCCCTGCCCCTTACGACAAAGACATGCCCAAGTTAGAGAGCCCGGGGGAGGGTTCCTCTGATGAAGATCTAGGAGAGGGTCCTGCTAGTGCAGATAAAGGACAGCAACCTCCCTTCTCAGGTAGAAAAGGGAGCGGGTCCTTCTCAGCCAGCTTCAATACAGGATGATACCTCAGATGGAGATGTAATTATTAATTCTTTATCTATAAAGATAAATTTGCGAAATCTGAGGAAGGATTTTACTCGTCATGATGGGGAGCCACTTCTCTCTTGGTTGCTCCGATGCTGGGACAGTGGAGCTAACTCCATAGACTTGGATGGTAGAGAGGCCAACCAGCTGGGAAATCTGGCCAAAGAGGGAGGTATTGATAAAGAGATTGGGAATAAGGCAAATGTTCTCAGTCTCCGGAGGCGACTGCTATCAGCTGTAAAAAGCAGATATCCCTTTAACGATGATATCCAATGCTGTCCAAACAAATGGACCAGCATGGAGAAAGGTATTAAGTACCTGAGAGAACTGGCTGTTCGAGAAGTGATTTATGGCGATTGGCAAGTGACTGTAAATCCTGAAAATGCCACGCCAACGACCTTTGTTGAAAAAGTTTGTGCGGAGTGCACCATCAGTGTATTCCCACACTTTGTCAACAATGGTCTGGGGAAGATCTGATACTGATATACCAACTGGGAATGAAGTTCGCTGATAGAGTACGACAGTATGAAGACAGTCTCTCTCGTCCCTTCGGTGTTGCAGCAATAGAAAACCTGACTAAGACAGAGGCTGAGCAAACTGAGAAGATGGCTGAACAAAGTAAGACACAGACTGAGGCAACAGAGAACATAAGCAAGACACAAACTAAGACAATGACTGAAACAATAGAGAACATAGCTAAGACACAGAAGGAGACAATGGAGAAAATGACCAAGGCAATACTCGAGCAAAATGAGACAATTCTTCACAGACTGCTTGAAAAGCTCTCTGAGATTGGGAAAGAATCTTACTCTTTCCCAGCTCAGACCTGAGTTGCAGCTCAGACTCAACTTCCAGCCCAGACCCAAGTGGCAACTCAGGCTCAAATTCCTGCTCAGACCCAAGCTGCAGCTAAGACCAAAGTCAAAGCCATTAAGGAAAAACGCCCTCCTAGGAGAACAACCAAAGGGAAACCGGACTCGCTCCGAAGTTTCCTGTGGCTTTGCCTCTGCAATTATGGAGAGAACATGAGGAGATGGGATAAAAAACCTACTTCAGCCCTCCAGTCATGAGTGCTTGAGTTGCAAGGTAAAGCAGATAGAAGAAAGGATTGTCACATGAACATGGCTGCTCCAGTTCAGAGTAAGCAGTGCCCCTGTTCAGGCAGGAACTCATCCTGCAATTGTAGATGCCATTCTCAGCATTAGGGTTGCCCTGCCTCCAGCCAGGAGGAGGAGAGGGATAACCGAGTTTATTGGACTGTGTGGATTCGATGGCCTGGCACATTAGAGCCACAGAAGTATAGAGCCCTGGTGGATACTGGTGCAGAGTGTACCCTAATGCCATCGAATCATAGAGGGACAGAATCTGTCACTATTGCAGGAGTGACAGGAGGATCTCAAGAACTGACTGTACTGGAGGCTGAGGTGAGCCTGAATAGGAATGAATGGGAAAAGCATCCTATTGTGACTGGCCCAGATGCTCCGTGCATCCTTGGCATAGACTACCTCAAGAGAGGGTATTTCAAAGACCCAAAAGGGTATCGGTGGGCTTTTGGTATAGCAGCTGTGGAGACTGAGGGCATTACACAGCTGTCTACCTTACCTGGCCTTTCAGATGACCCTTCAGTGGTAGGATTGCTGAAGGTTGAAGAACAGCAAGTACCAATTGCTACTTCCAGGGTGCATCGTCGACAGTATTGCACTAACCGTGATTCTCTGATTCCCATTCAGAACCTGATTCGTTGGCTGGAGACCCAAGGAGTGATCAGCAAGACTCGCTCACCCTTTAACAGCCCCATATGGCCAGTGCAAAAGTCTGATGGCGACTGGCGTCTAGCAGTAGACTATTGTGGCCTGAATGAAGTCACACCCCCACTGAGTGCTGCTGTGCCAGACATACTAGAACTGCAATATGAACTAGAATCGAAGGCAGCCAAGTGGTATGCTACAATTGACATTGCTAATGCCTTTTTCTCTATTCCTTTAGCAGCAGAGTGCAGGCCACAGTTTGCTTTCACCTGGAGGGGTGTCCAGTACACCTGGAATCGACTGCCCCAGGGGTGGAAACACAGTCCTACTATTTGCCATGGACTGATCCAGACTGCACTGGAGAAGGGTGGAGCTCCAGAACACCTACAATACATTGATGACATCATTGTGTGGGGTAATACAGCAAAAGAAGTTTTTCAGAAAGGTAAGAAAATAGTTGAGATTCTTCTGGAAGCAGGTTTTGCTGTAAAAAGAGGTAAGGTCAAGGGACCTGCACGGGACATCCAATTCTTGGGAATTAAGTGGCAAGATGGCCGTCGCCAGATCCCAATGGATGTGATTAACAAAATAACAACTATGTCCCCACCTACTAACAAAAAGGAAACACAAGCCTTTTTAGGTGTTGTGGGTTTCTGGAGAATGCATATTCCAGGTTATAGTCAGATGGTGAAACCTCTCTATGAAGTGACTCGAAAGAAAAAAGAGTTTATGTGGGGTCCTGAGCAACGACAAGCCTTTGAGCAAATTAAACAAGAGATTGTGCGTGCAGTAGCACTTGGACCAGTCCGAACAGGACAGGACATTAAAAATGTGCTGTACACAGCAGCTGGAGACAATGGCCCTACCTGGAGCCTCTGGCAGAGAGGACCAGGGGAGACTTGAGGTCGACCCCTGGGATTTTGGAGTCGAGGCTATAAAGGCTCCGAGGCCAACTATCCTCCAACTGAGAAAGAAATCTTGGCAGCATATGGAGGAGTTAGAGCTGCTTCAGAAGTAATTGGTACTGAAGTGCAGCTCCTCCTGGCGCCCTGATTGCCAGTATTGGGTTGGATGTTCAAAGGTAAAGTTCCTTCTACTCATCATGCCACCGATGCTACCTGGAGCAAGTGGGTTGCCTTAATCACACAGCGAGCTCGAATAGGAAATTCAAATTATCCAGGAATTGTAGAAGCTATCACAAACTGGCCTGAAGGCAGAGATTTCACAATGCCACCAGAGGAGGTGGTAACACGTGCTGAGGAAGCCCCACCATATAATGAACTCTCAGACAACGAGAAACAATATGTTTTGTTCACTGATGGATCTTGTCGTATTCTAGCAAAGCATCGAAGATGGAAAGCTGCTCTATGGAGTCCTACTCGACGAGTTGCAGAAGCTATCGAAGGTGAAGGTGAATCAAGTCAATTTGCAGAGGTAAAAGCTATCCAGCTGGCCCTAGACATTGCTGAATGAGAAAAGTGGCCAATGCTCTATCTTTATACTGAGTCATGGATGGTGGCAAATGCTCTGTGGGGATGGCTAAAATGATGGAAGCAGAGCAACTGGCAGCGCAAGGGTAAACCCGTAAACCCGTTTGGGCTGCTGAATTATGGCAAGATATTGCTAACCGGCTAGAGAAACTAGTCATGAAAGTACGCCATGTAGATGCCCACATACCTATGAGTCGAGCCACTGAGGAACATTGAAACAATCAGCAAGTGGACCAAGCAGCTAAGATTTTCCAGACAGATTTGGACTGGGAACATAAAGGCGAACTGTTTCTAGCTCGGTGGGCCCATGACACTTCAGGTCATCAAGGAAGAGATGCAACATACAAATGAGCTCGTGACCGAGGGGTGGATTCAACCATGGACACTATCGCGCAGGTTATCCACGATTGTGAAACATGCGCCAAAAACAAACAAGATAAAAGGTTAAAACCTTTGTGGCATGGAGGTTGGACTTGTTGAAATGGTTGAAATACAAGTTGACTTGTTGAAATACAAGTATGGGGAGGTTTGGCAGATTGACTACATCACACTCCCTCAAACCCGCCAGGGTAAGCGTTATGTGCTTACAATGGTGGAAGAAGCACCGGATGGTTGGAAACCTATGCTGTGCCCCATGCCGCTGCCCGGAATACCATCCTGGGCCTTGAAAAGCAAGTCTTCTGGCGACATGGTACTCCAGAAAGAATTGAGTCTGACAATGGAACTCATTTCAAAAACAATCTTATAAGTAGCTGGGCAAAAGAACATGGTATTGAATGGATATATCATATTCCCTATCGTGCACCAGCTTCTGGAAAAATTGAACGATACAATGGATTGTTAAAAACTACCGTGAAAGCGATGGGTGGTGGATCTTTCAAAAATTGGGACAAGCATTTAGCGCAAGCTACTTGGTTAGTTAATACCAGGGGATGCATCAATCGAGATGGTCCTGCTCAATCAGAGCTTTTACATACCGTAGAAGGGTATGTAAAGTCCCTGTGGTGCATGAAAGAAATATGTTAGGGAAAAATGTATGGATTTTTCCTGCCTCGGGCAAAGGCAAACCCATTCGTGGGACTGTTTTTGCCCAGGGACCTGGATGTACTTGGTGGGTGATGCTGAAGAATGGAGAGGTTCAGTGTGTACCTCAAGGGAATTTGACCTTGGGTGAGAATACTTAATTCTGAGTCTGATGTTAGTTGTTTATATTACTAACAGTGTTCTATAAGTGTTTTGCAGAATGACACTGCAATGATGAAACTTAGCTGGATTGATCAAGTGGCGTCCAGTAAAACTTCTCCAAGATGGACATGTTACCCATGGGCACGAACCACAATGAATTTCACACCATCTTTCTTACCCTGAGAATCTCATCTGTTATGAAATGGACTTAATTTTTGTATATAGAGATAAATCATAACTGAGTGACTTACATATATCTATCCATATATGTATGTGTGCTGAGGGTGCACTCAACCCCAATGTCCATGTCTCCAACAAAGATGTTGGGCAGCACTGGTTCTGGCGCTGAACCCTGAGGAACACCACTCATCACTGGTTTCCACTTGGAAATGGAACACATCCTCCCAGGTTGGAGAAATTACCCTGTCACCTTCCTCATGTCCTGCCTCAATATGGGACTCAAAAAAAAAAAAAAAAAAAAAGAAAGGCGATTCTCAAGCCCAACTACTTCTCTGATAGGAAAAATGATACCGAAGGAATGACAGAAATGAAGTGTCTCTCCCCAGCATAGGGGTGATTGCATCAGCCTGTTTCACAGCAGGTTCCTTTGGAGTCCCAGGGACACCTCCCGGGAGCCCACACGGCGCAGGGCAGGTGACATCTTGGGCTGTTCCTCTGCTGCTGAGCTGGGCCGGGCTCCTGGGATGGAGGGAGCTCCTGGCCATGGGGCAGCGCTGCAGAGAGACAGCTCTGCCCAGGAGCAGCTCCTCTGCCAAGCGCAGCAGGGCTGAGGGCACTGCCTGCAGGCACCGGGGGCAGAGGAGTGAGGAAGGGGCAGGTTAAAGGCAATCAGTTAGAGGAAGACTTTGAGCTGAGACTTCGCTGGGGGAGAGATCTTCACAGCCCTCTACATGGTAAGTCTCTGGATAGAGGGCAACGTAGCTTGTGCTCCTGGAAGATTCTCCAGAAGCTGGCATAGCCCACCCCACAGCATTTGGGATCTTTTCAGGAGGACTCCCCTAATTTTTCTACTGCAGGAGAAGAGGAAGATGTTCTCTAGAGCAGGGCTGCTGGGTTACTTTTCTTTTCTGAGGAACAGGCAGAATTCCCCTGAGGCTGTGGGCAGGCAGGTCTCTGAGGAGAGCAGGTGGGAGATGGTGCAATGAAGCCAAGTGCCAGGTCCTGCAGTTGGGTCACAACAAGGCCGGATGTCACAGTCATGGGTGGCACGGCATGTGGGAGAATATGGGCAGGTATCTAGAGAGCTTCTCACCTCTAGACCCTGATGAAGTGATAGAATATTGGAAAGGAATTGACTGTGGTTGTTCCAGAAAGGCACAACTCAGCGCACTGTGCTGGGCCCTGGCCAGTATCTACCAAACACTGCTCGATATTATGCCGCACCCTCAGGGGAATGAGATGGAAAGGAGATTGACAGACACTATGAAGGGGGCATTGACAAGGCGAGTGGTGAAAAGACACAAGCCCTCAGCCTCTGGAGGTGACTCCTGTCAGGCGTGAGGGAAAGGTATCAGTGAAGATGTTGTATTTCATCCAATCAAGTGGCCCACCCTGGAGAGAGGTATCCAGTACCTGCAAGAATTAGCCATGCGAGAGGTGATTCATTATGACCTGGACAATGCACAG
>JAHREE010149667.1:0-28196 GCA_033628505.1 Tringa tobata | reverse complement strand
GGCCTGCTGGAGATCTGAGTAGTGCCCCAGCAGGGTCCTCCTCTCACCGTTGATTACAAAAGGAAGTTTGGGCTACCAGGGTCCTAATTTAGACTTCTCATGCAAATGATGAAAACTGCTAGGGTTTTGGGGTGGATTCTTGCTCTTTCTGGTTTTGCTGCTGTTTTTGCACAATATACTACCAGTCTGGGTTGCTAAGCTGTGATTACTGTTTTAAGTATAAATAATAAGAAGGATGATTCCTGATGTTATTTAAAATACACTGCAAACAAACTAAGAGTTCCAAGCAAATGTGCCTTAAAGTAGTCCCCTGCATAGGAATAGAAAAGCAAAGATAATTTTTAAAAATAAATTAATCTATGTTTACAATAAACTATGCTGTACCCCACCAAGTTTTTGAAACTGCAGAAGCAAGATATCTGGACACTTGTGGGAAATTTTTAATTTCCTTTATTATAAATTTTCAGTTCAATAATGGGTATCAATGGTAAATAAATGCAGTGCTATTAGATCTTGCATATACTCGTTATTAGCTGCATTTATTGCTGCTGTTCTTTTCAGATTTGATTGTGAGTGGGTACCTCCTGAGATAGACAACTTGGTATCAGTTAGTGCTGACTCCAGAGGAATTAAGGATTTCCAAATCTAACCTGGCGAAAGCCTTCATTTCAGCTTGATTAAATTCCCTGTTCATATTTTCGCTTGGGATTCTTGTCATGAGCAAGTGTTTAGATCCGCAGCCAGATCTTGCCCTCAGCACCTTCTCTCGTGGCCCCCGTGCTGTCACATCTGGTTGTTTGCTGCTGCTGTTGCCCACAAGCTCTGCCCTGGTAGGGTCAACCGGGAGCACATCCAAGCCTGGTACGGCTCATTGCCCTCGGTACCGCTCAGCTGGAATGGAAGGGATGGAGCGGGACAGCTGTTAGCTTCCTGGCATCTCAGTATTCCCCTGACCTATCAAAGCTGGAAAAAAACACTTTCTTTTCTTAACTTTTAACCCAGAAGATTAGCATTAAATTAGGCACATAATGCCTGGGGTTCTTGTGAGCTTTTAAGGAATATTCACTAAAATACACATTCTTTTTCAGTCATATAGTGAAGTTGAACATTAGTGTGTATCAGTATATGTAAGTACGTTATGTTTACCAGTTACCAGAATACTGGCATTTAGAATATTTGAGCTTTCACTCTAAAGAAATTCATTCCTCTCCTTTTGCCAGAAAAGGAAAAAAAGGGAAAGAAGAAAAAGATAAGTCTAGATGAGGATATGTAGGATTACTCGGGGCAGGGGGCAGATTTTTGCTATTATTTATAAAAAAGTAAATTTAATCTTTGATAGGTGTGAAAATGTTTAATACCTCAAAAATTCTTTAATTACCCAAAAAGCAAACTTGATTTTATATACAAGAAATGTATGAAGTAATATTTGATCAGTTTTAATTAAACAATATAAATGTCTTTTGAAATCCTTCTAGTTTAAATATAATAAACAAACCTTGAGTGGACAGAACAGTTGACACATCACAACAATTTCTCTGATCCATCATATCTGCCTACTCTTATGATACTACACATTACGATATTTTAGCCTTGGACTACTATTTAAAGTTCTCCAGGGAAGGGAAGTTGTCCATGCATTCTGTTGGGATTTCTTCCTGTACTTTTTTAGAGGTCCATCAAGAACCGTGTTCTCTTCCACCCTGCTGTTTTGGAGAAGGTGATGGAAAACATTGGTTTATTTGGGAGAGGAGACGTAGGGAAGCACGCAGGTGCACACAGTAATCCATGCCACAGCTGACTCAGTGATAGGATTATTCTGCCATCTTCATAGCTTCCTTCTGACTCTAAACTGCTATCATATCCTATTTTAGACAATAAAGTGACACTGTACACGTGATTAGCTAGGGGCAAAGTTGAGCCCTGGGGTAAAACACAGACGCAATATGGCTTTCTACAATTGTACTCTGCTGCTTACAAATAGACATGGCTGTATTAGTCACAGTATGCCCTCTCCTGTGTGCCTGTCCATGTTGACTGTGTGTGTCCTGTCCTTTCATATTGCAGTTTTCCCTTTCTAGGTGCTTTATGCCAAGACACCAGCTTTGCTAGCCCAGTTAAGTGCTATTTAATCTAAAGCAGATTTTTACAGTGCTCTTTGATGAGAGAGATGGATCTTGACTAAAAAGAACTCAGGTCTTTGTCAGATGGCAGCTGTAAAAGTACAACAATTCTGAAACTGATAAACGAGGTAAAGCATTTAAGTGATACTAGGCTTTAGTCAAGAATGCCTGTGACATTTTGAACATTTAATTTACATTGGAGTATTTCCTTGCTTAGATATTGTCTTATGCTCTTTGCTATAATAATTCTTATGAAACAATAGGAAGTGAGATAACACTATTTTGTAAATGGAGATCTGAGAAACAGCTCAGATTACTTTGTTTTCCACAAGAGAAGTTTCTTTCATAGTTGGAGGGGTGGGAGGTTTGGTCCAGCGTGAGAGGAACAGCGTGCTGCCACATCCCATCGCAATCTTCGCCAGCTAAATCTTAACCTGCTGTTTATGTAGAGGAGGATTTGTTGAAGTTTCTAAAGAGCAGGGCCTTTCTGCTTTCTGGGTTGTTGATGAACCATAAGGTATTAAATTCAAAGGTGACCATTTGAGCAGGGCAGGGCAAGCGCAGCTCCGGCACCCCCGGGAAGAGGAATGTCTCCCTCCCTGCGGCAGCCTGGATGCAGCGCAGGGGGACGCAGTGGTCGCACCCTCTAGCTGCCCCTTCTGGCAGCTTTTGAGGATTTCTGGAGAGAAGTCCCAATGCTGCACAGCTAACTCCAGTAGCTGCCTTGTGAGTGTTTGTGGGAGAGGACACAGAGGTAGAAAATAAGAGTTTACTTGCTGTGCTCTCCTGGTAAATCTGTAACCATGGGCGATTTTTTCTGGTAAAGCTATCTCCTCTATATTGTTATTTTAAATTTTTGAATTTACATAAAAACAAACCCTAAAATGGAAAAATCTATGAACTACCATGAAACCCCAGTATTTGTATATTGTTTTCTTGGAGGCAGTTGAACCAAGAACCAGTTATATCCTTTCTTGCGTGGCTGATATTTCAGAGCATGTACTCACAAATAACCACAACTGCCATGAGGGATGATTCTAAAAGTCTCTTCTTGCCTTAAAATCTATTCATTGGAATAATCAGCATATGGGCCCTTGTAAGCCTGTAAGATTGCTGCAGCAATTTGCAATTAAAAAACGTTGATAATATGTACTGTAGTATGAAGATACCAAAGACTTGGATTAACCAATTTAAACGGTTTTGCATTGTTCGAACACTGCAAGCTCCTCTAAGTATTCTTGAAATTAGGGCACTCTGCTGTGTAGGATGAGGTGGCAACATCATTATATCTCAGGCTCTGGGCTGAACTAAAGCATGTATCCTAAAACAGGTCACCTCCAACAGTGAATATAAACTAACTCTTAAATTGTTCATTATAGACCTGACAGTCTGATTTGCATTTATCATGTGCTTCTTAATCTGTATCTTTAAATGAAAGCCATGTATGGCTTTGAGTAAAATGTGTTACAGAAAATGAAGGGGATTGATTTCTAAAACTCTTCCTCTAAATCATGGGTTCAGCTACAAACTGTCCAAGTCTCCAGGCTTGATTTGTGTCTCTGCTGCTTGTTTGTAAACTGCCCATTCTTCTTTCCTGTGTTGCGAGAATGAAGCCTCAAGGGATTAGAAATTGTGCAGGTACTTGGTTGACAAAAGCTATATAAATATGTAGAAAGATTAACATATGGAGTAAACTGACATCTGCTATGACAGTGATACGAGTTAAGAGCCAAAATCCAACAGGGTTTTTGCACTTATTGAAGAATTTCTACCATTATCTTAATGCAAGCCTACAGGAAACATCTGCTTACTATTTGCGTTTTATTCAGTTGACATAATTTTTTGTTTTCTAAATGAGTCACATGGTAGTGTTATTTTATTTACATATAGGTTATCCAGACTTTGTGTCTGGAAGTCTTACAGGTACAGCATAAGAGTTTGTTCATTATTATCTCAGACTGGTATGCAGTCTGAATTTCACTGAATTTCAATGAATTTTTAGAGTTAGAAGGGACCATAGAGATCATCTAGTCCAACTCCCCTGCTGAAGCAGGACTGCCCAGAGCTAGAGCATGTTACTCAGGACTGCATCCAGGTGGGTCTTGAAAATCTCCAAAGAAGGGGACTCCACGACCTCCCTGGGCAGCCTGTTCAGGGCTCCGTCACCCTCACTGTGAAGAAGTTTTTTCTCATATTTGAGTGGAACCTCCTGTGTTCAACTTATGCCCGTTACCCCTCATCCTCTCACTGGCAACCGCTGAAAAGAGTCTGGCTCCCTCCTCCTTCAACCCACCCTTTAGATACTTACAGGCATTGATAAGGTCTCCCCTCAGCCTTCTCTTCTCCAGACTAAAGAGTCCCAGCTCTCTCAGTCTTTCTTCATAAGGGAGATGCTCCAATCCTTGAATCATCTTTGTTGCTCTTCGCTGGCAGTAGCTCCCTGTCCCTCTTGAACTGGGGAGCCCAGAACTGGACACAGTATTCCAGTTGTGGCCTCACCAGCGCAGAGTAGAGGGGGAGAATGACTTCCCTTGACCTACTAGCCACGCTCTTCCCTATGCAGCCCAGGATTCCGTTGGCCTTCCTGGCCACAAGAGCACACTTCTTGCTCATTGTCATTTTGCTGTCTACCAGGACGCCCAGGTCTTTCTTTTCAGAACTTCTCTCCAGCAGATCCATGCCTAACCTGTATTGGTGCCTGACATTCTTTTTCCTCAGGTGCAGGACCCTACACTTTTCCCTGTTCAACCTCATGAGGTTCTTCCTTGCCCAGCTCTCCAGCCTGTCCAGGTCTCACTGGATGGCAGCACGGCCCTCTGGGGTGTCAGCCACCCCTCCCAGTTTGGTATCATCAGCAAACTTGCTGAGGATACACTCTGTCCCCTCGTCCAGGTCACTGATGAATATGTTGAACAGGACTGGACCAAGTATTGACCCCCGGGGGACACCACTGGTTACAGGTCTCCAGCTTGAACCTGCTTCATTAATCATTATCCTTTGGGTCCTGTCACACAGCCAGTTCTCAGTCCACCTCACTGTCCCCTCATCCAGCCCACACTTCCTTAGTTTCCCAATGAGGATGTTATGCTCTACAATATGATGTGTGGGTTTGTTGGTTGGTTTTTCCATGGAAAGTAATCATTATTTTAAAAAATTCAGTCATGTCATTTTACAGTGCCGTCCATACTTTGATGTATAGTAATAATCTCTTGTAAAGGATTATTGCTAATGCTGACAAGTTAGCAGAATGCCACGTTGTAACTATAAATTCTGGTTGGCACAGATACTAATCAAGGTTTCTGCTAATTTCATTTGTGCTTACTTTAAAAAGGAGAATCCTTGGGACTTCTCTGTAATTGTCTACTTGTTGCCTCATACTTGATCAGCAAAATCTTCCTCACAGAAAAAAGAATTTTTAAGGGTGTCATGAAGAACACTGGAACAGAGATGAAAATCTCATCTACAGTATGTACATCTCACAGTTCAAGTAGATACTTCACAAATCTGACCTGTGAATGTGTCTGAAACTGTACCGAGCCATGGGTCTGACTGGCAGCAGAGGGGAACACGTTTCTTTCTTCTCCTCAGTCTAAGACACCTGAATTGACTTCCACACATGCACCTGAGTTAGGAGTCCTTCCCTGTTCCTCTGCTCAGCAAACAAGTATTGTGGCAGTAGGAGCTTTCTTACCACATCTGGACTTCAGATTCTGAGAGGAAAGAAGAAGCTTAAGATGATGTTAAAAACACTGAATCACGAAATCCTGTGGAGTTATGATCTGCTCGTGAATAGACTGCGGGCCAGATAAAGCCCAGTTATCCATTGCAATTCATTTTCTGAACTCTATTAATCATAAACTTCATTTCGGTTTATAATTTAACGATCTGATTTGCTCTAGATTATTAGGGTTTGAAGGTCAAGCCAGATGTCATTTGAAAGTAGTTTTCCCTTGATTTGCAATCGGATTTCTAAATTGACCTGCAACCTTACTGACATATAATGTTAATGAACTACACATGACTTGCATATAGAGAGATGCAAATATAGAAGTTTTTAGAATTTTGCTAGAATCAGTATTTTATATTTAATTCTTTTTGACATTTAACTTTGATGAGTCTTACATGCATATAACTGGGGGGGAAATTAGATTAATTTTTAAATTAATTTATAAATATCTCCAACGGTGGAACATCGCTCATTTGAGAAATTGATAGAATAGCAGAGGAATAAGCAAACGACTGAACCAGTGCAGGGCTGATAAATATGTTACCTGTATTTTCTTACTCCTGTGCCACTGTCTTGAGGTAGGTAGTATTGTGTCTCTGTCATTTGATGTTGTTATAGTGAAGAAAGGTATTTTGGTGAAGAAACCCAGTGCAAGGCTAAGTACTGTGCATACTTATAGAAATGCATTTAATAAATAGTTGCTCTGAAAAAAAATAAAAATCAGTGTCACTCATGGATCTCACAGGATCAGTTATGAAATCATGCAATCATACAATGAGCTCTAAAAGGAACAGAGGTTATCAAGGAATGCTATTACAATTCAAACTTATTGTATGTAATCACAATGTGTATGTGAATTCTCCAAGTCTATAAGTATATAAGGAACTATTTGCAAAGCTAACAGTTGTTTCCTAGAGTTCTTAAACTCTATTTTTCTATTTTTAAAATTACTTAAAGTTGCAGAAGATGTGTTTAAAAAAACCCATACCCTCTGCCAGCTGCACAAAGAGGTCAGAAATAGTGTATAATTATTGCTGAGTTAATTGCTGGGTGCTAACATACATAAAGACATACAGTATTCAACTTAGACATTATCACAATAGTGGACAATTAGGGCAAATTCAGTGACAGATAAAATGCAAATAGAATTTTAAAACATAGTTCTCTACTGGCTTTTTAATTTTTTAATAATCTTAGGAAAATGTCACTTCTATCTTTAGCCTTACAGATGGATTCTAAAAGGGGCACTAAGTCAGAATAAGAGTTGCAAATTCCTTTTGAAAGACTACACTTAAATGGAAAACTATTTATTGTAAAATTAGAAATTGTATTTTCCTTACAGTACTTCTGAAGGTGTAAAATGAAAACTAGATCTGCAACAAATACATATTATATAAATAAAATGACCTATACTGTAGGTATATCAAGATATTTCTTGATATCAGCCTGATTTAGTCCCCTTTGAATTTTATTAAATGAATTCACTTCCATTTTTTCACAAGTGTTTTTAGGGAAAGACAATTTTACTTTTTCCTAATGTTTGGGAGGTTTTTGTGAAACACAAAGATGAGCTTAAAAAGCAAAAATTTGCTTTGGAAAATGTGTTCTGCTGTTTAGTTTCTGACTTCAAAATATCTTCCTGATATGCCAATTTTGGAATTTATATATCAGGAATATAAATAACTTTTTATATTTTGGGGGGAGAAGATTAATTTCAGAATTTTTTTAATGTTCAGATATCTTAAAAGACGTAGGAGGATACATGAGAAGATAACATAATTAGAAGAAACCTATAGCAACAGTCTGTACACTTCGTGAAGCTTAAGGATATGATGTCTTCTCTCAAACTTTAAAAATTTACTGAAGCAAGACAGCAGTGGTATGAAACACCAATAGTCTGACTGTACTTTTTATTTATGAATGTTGTTAAAGAATTGTCAGGATGATGGAAAATCTTTCTCTCTGTGCGTATTTAGATACGGGTTTCTCATGGTCTCTTGTTCTAAAGGAACAATAACATGGAGTCACAGTGTCAGGGGTTTGATGCAGAAGGAGCACTGACCAGTTATACTTAAGTTTAAAAGACATTACTGCTCTACAGGTATATTCCATTTTGGACATTAATTATCCATATTGGAGTTTACTTAGAGCTTTAAAAGTCAAAGAACTCACAGCTAAAATAATTTGAAAACTATTTCCACAGTGTGTGTATATTAAGGAATAAGAAATCCTTTTAATTTCCATTTGTAGAGAAGAAAGAGAAAAGCCAGAAAAAATAAAAAGTTGAGGTCATATTTAAATGTCAAAGATAACTAAGGACAGACTTTGTTTCCGTGGGACACATCTCTATGTGCATTTAACCATGAGAATCATAGTGGGACCTATTTAGGGAGCCCTTTGATAACATACACAGACACCAGCCCCTTCCAAACACTTATTTTTCCCTTACTTTAGAAATCAGAGACAATACCTCTTAAAAGTCTTTTACAAACTTCTGGTTGTTTTTCAAAGTTTATGATTTATTTTTCACTCAATACCGTGGATGTGATTTATTGCCTGTTTCACAGAGGGAATGAGAGTTAAATTGCTAAAGGCAGATGTGGGCAAAGCCAGGAGCAAGCGTATGACGATTGATTTCAGGGATATAGGGAAGCTTTATGAGGACCATATCTGATAAGGCTAACTCTACTTGGACAAGAAAAACTTCTTTTTTTTTTCAATATGAACTCAGATGGATGGACTTTGAATTGTTCAATTAGTAGTGAAAATGACACTGAGTTTTAAGCTGAAGGTTGTGGGATTGATCTAAATTTCATGGAAGTCAGTGAGCGTATGCCACTTGCTCTCATAGATTTCTTGTGGTTTTCAAGGCTGTCAGCCAGGCAATGATTTGGGGCTCCTGGCAGAGGCAGAAGGAGAGGTTGAAAAAAACAGAATGAATAGGTGCAATTTGCCCAGCCTCTCAGAGGAAGAGCAGGGCCTGCCTCTGCCTAAGTCTCAGATCGGATCCCCCTGTACAGCTGTTCACATTAAATGCTCACGTAGGTCTGACCTAATGATTTTGAGTGAATGGAAACTTTAGAAGAGTTTCAGCTCAGCATTTCAGACTTTGCACTGCTGTTCATAACACAACATAAAAGGGAGGGGCCTGCTCACCTGTTATTGTAGGGTCTGGTGCCAAATCAGAGCATCCTGTGTAACCTGTTACACAAAGAAGAACTCGTATAGATGTCAGGATTCATCTCGCAGGGTAAAATTGCTGCTCCAATTCACCTCAAGGTGTGTGTGAGGAAAGGTCTGGTTGTGTCAGCACCCATGTGTCTGTGTGGTTTTTGGTTAGTGGCTGTCAGGATTGGCATGTACTGCAGAAAGCACAGGTTTTGGGCCATAACCTTGGTGTTGTAACTTTCAGAGGCCTCTGGTACTCAGGGATGGGTCCGTAGTGAAAGCTCACTTCTCGGCTAGAAGAATATTGCTAGTCATTTGCACTGTATGTATTAGGGCAATTCATGTCTCATGTTTAAGGTAGTTTCTTCCCTTTAGGTATACTGCAGTATGTTGTTAAAAGTCAGAGCAACCGTGTCTGCTTAGGGCAGGATTTTCCATGCTGAGGGAAAGAGCAGAATTATTAGCTGTTAAACGTATAAGCAATGACCTTATTAAAATCTGTGTAGCAGGAAAAGGTGCTGAACCGCATTGCATCGCATTTATTCACGTAATATAGGTGCCTTAACAAAATATTTACATGTGGGCAAATTCCCAGTTGTTTCGCTCAACCTTTGAGCAGGGCATGTTCATCATAGGTTTGACACACGTTGCACGTGTGCAAATGCATGCACACCGGTTTGAACACCTGGGCCTTTGAGACCAACTTGTGCCGCTTCCTTGGGTGGTGGTCTGCTGCTGTGCCAGCTTGTCTTATGAAGCTGCTATGCGTAACGGTGTCGTGATAAATTATAGCCCTCGCTGATTATCCACTGTCATCCGGCCCCTGGTCACCGGAGTGAAACCAATGGAAGATCACATTTCTTCCCACTGTGTTGCTATAGAGCAACCTTACAGTGCTGTAGGCAAAAACCTTATTATAAATTGTTTTATTCAGCCATGCTTATAATGCCACCTCTACTGGGCCTGCAGCACAGGACAGCCAAGAAGAGAGGAATAATCTAACTTTATTCTGGTATTCAACCTTCTAACAGCAATAGCAGTGTTTTGCCTCCTTGGTTTTGTTTTTTTTTTTTTTAGCGTGCACCGGTTTTGTACAATTTGACTGAAAACAACTTTCAGTCAAATGTTTCTGTAGTAATGCTGATTGTTTAAAGGAAAAATCATTCTTACGTGCTGAATGAGAGTGCAAGGCAGTTAACAAACTGATGACAAAATGATGACAAAAGCCATCATAAGAAGAGATTATGCTTTTGTTACAAAACCACGCTTCAAGTGTGGCCTCGGTCCAAAGTGGGATACTCTGACAATGGTGTGAAAAGGTGGGGCTGGGGATAAGCTTATCTTGGAAGGACTTACATATATATTTTTTCTCAATTCATGAATAATAAGTTATATTTGCTAACATCAGACAGAACAGACTGAGGCTAGGATTATAGTTTTGCTAAGTTCTTTTGCCTTGTGATTTGGCACCATTAATAAAGATTTCTGCAGGTCAAATGATGCCCTCATTTATACCTATGCAAATGTCATTAGGTTTATCCTCTGGCCTTAGTTATATGTAGTCCAGTGGGGTTGCTCAGGATTAAAATGACTATGGCCCTGGCATTGGAATGTAATTATCAAACAGCGCCCAATTTGTGAACTACATTCAAATGCAGCCCAGTTTGTTTTGCTAGTGTGGGCTCTGAAATAGAAGTGGAACAAAAAATTTAAAAAAAAAAAATCATTGCATGAATGAATTCAGGATTGCCAGTGCTGGCTGTGGCAGATGAGGTGTCTTTTGGTCTATGTTTCATCTGTGAACATTTGATCCAGTTCTACTGCCTGGCGCAGAAGGTCCCTACCAGACAGACTGTCTCCCAACAAAAGCAAGATGGGACTCAACATACCTAGGTACCCGTGGATAGTCAGGCAGTTTGGGTTTGCCCCCTACTATAACACAGCTGGCAGATATAGCCTATGAATACAGAAGTGTAAATATTTTACAACACCAGAACACTGTAAAAAAGCCTTTTAGGCCTTATTTTACAGACTGGAGATAGAAATACTTCTCAATGTCTGTATCTGTAATAAAAATGGAAGAAGAAAGAATGAATGCAGGACTTGAACATATCCTTAATCAGCAATTGGTTTTGTGCTGTTGTAAACAAAAATAGTTTGAAAACATAAATTGCAATTAAACTCAAATGCATTTTAAATGCAACAGCAGATATTTACTTAGCAGAAGTCTGTGTGGTGTTTGTCTCAGTATTTCAGACAAATTATACAATATACAATTATACAATACTTGCTGTCTCTGAAAGACAATCATAGATCCTTAGAGTTAGAGAAAACCTCTGTTTTGTCTTTATGTTCAGAAAATTTAACAAAGGATGGAAGCAGGTGTGTCACAGTTGCTTTTTTGTTTTCTGCCATGTAGACATTTGTTCTGAACTTGAAAGTGACAGAGCACAGCCCAACCAAGCCAGCCAAACCTGCTTCTTTCTTTTGCAAATGAATTGCAAATCTGGGCTCTGCAGAAAAATTACTCCAGTATTTAAAGCTGCAGGTGTATGTGTGGTGTGGCATTTGGCACAGCTTTCATACTGACACATTACACCCTTGTCTGGTAATTGCTGGTACTTTTGGTTCGTATCTGGAATCCCAGCTGACAAATGAGATTCTTCACTTGAGCACAGAAGTCGAAGGGAGATGTGTAGAGTCACCGCTACATCTTTTGTCTTGAATATGTCCTGAGGGAAATTTCAATATCGCATAAAAGGAAAAACAAGCTAATACCTTTAATAACTGCAATTAGTCAGACTTTCATTGTTGCAAGTCACCTGAAACGCGACACCTTCAACAATACTGGAGGCGTTCCAAACATAAAACCTACTGGATCAATATTTGTTCAGAGAAAGCAGATGTATCTCTTGCCACCAGCAGTTTTTCCTGGATGATCTCTGCTACATCTTGGTCCTCCTTTCTTTCTGATCTGAAATTTCAGATCCTTTCTAATTCCGTTTTCCAATAAAACTCCCAGCATCTTTATTATATGAAGATACCAAATAATCTCTGATATAGCTTGTCTTTTCCATGATTAATTTCTGTAGATTGCATCCGGAGATACTTGATTGACTGATGTTAGTTGATTTTTCCTAATGGGGCTACTGGGCATTGCAGTGCCAAAGAGCTTCAAAAATTAATTGGAAACAGGAGGAGAGGAACATCTCAGTACTTTGTGGCTTCAAAGTTGCGTATAGTAAAATTTAAAGTGAATAGGTCTGAAATAATCCCAAGAAGGTAAAAACACTAGGAAACACACAAAACGCTTTGAGGCTCTCGGCTTTAAAGATCTATTTTAAAATGAAATGTGAACCTGACTTATTTTTTCCTGTGAGCAATAACCAAAATTTGCATATTGACAAATTAAAGCCTTTAAGTCATGGTAAGCAGGTTAAGATTCCCATATGAATGAACCGGTACTTTTCAGCTTTGCTATCGCCTCTTCATAACCATTAGAAACAGGCTCATGGGAAAAAAAGGTTTATTTTGGTACGATAGTTTAAGTCTTTTCAAAGTATAACTATTGTTCTACTTACTCTATCTGCAAGTTGCTTTGCCCTCAGTTATTCTACTTCCTTTTTTACCATTCTGTTGGATAGGTAGTATATGCTATTTTTTCCAGATAATTTTATAGTTATGTTTTAGTTAAATGTTCTATTTTTGAATAGGAAATAGAACAAAATAAGATATGGTTGGATAGCAAATATATTAGATTTTTTTTTCATACTAGAAACTAGTAAGTAGAAAGTAAATTAGACCAGAATTTTTTAGTGTTTTTTTTTTCTTTCTCTCTTGTCAAAAGCACAGAAATGTATTTTCACTGTTTAGTAGAAAACATAGTGAAGTGTCTCATTAGTGTTTTCATGCCCTCTTGTGATTTATGACTTCTTACTAAAGCTGCTTCTTGGGAAACACATGTATGTTGTTTAACAACCTGAGCTATTGTTATATACATAATATTTATTCAATATGGTTACATATAATTATATATATTTTAATATATTACTGCTTAACTGTATATATAGTTTATATTACATACAGACAGCAATAAAATTGTTTATCTCATATTGTTTACCAAATATTGAGGCAGTTCATGGTTGCCTACAAACTTTCTTCTACTGCACTAAAANTTTTTTTTTCTTTCTCTCTTGTCAAAAGCACAGAAATGTATTTTCACTGTTTAGTAGAAAACATAGTGAAGTGTCTCATTAGTGTTTTCATGCCCTCTTGTGATTTATGACTTCTTACTAAAGCTGCTTCTTGGGAAACACATGTATGTTGTTTAACAACCTGAGCTATTGTTATATACATAATATTTATTCAATATGGTTACATATAATTATATATATTTTAATATATTACTGCTTAACTGTATATATAGTTTATATTACATACAGACAGCAATAAAATTGTTTATCTCATATTGTTTACCAAATATTGAGGCAGTTCATGGTTGCCTACAAACTTTCTTCTACTGCACTAAAACCGGTGTATTGCTGTACATCAAGCTTTCATGTTGTCTTATACAAAAAACAGAGCTACTAATTAGGTATGATGAAACAAGATGCCATTTGTGGGTCTCTATTACCAGTGGAAGCCAAAATGAACATAGTACTTGGGACTGGCATGCAATGATTGTCAGAACTTCATCTTCTTTTGTTGTATTTGTGAAGAGGAAATATAAATGGCTTTTCAGAATACCTGCAATGGAAGTGCATGCACACTGGGCATGCACTGGTTTCTTAATCCTTGGAAATTACATGAACTGGAAGGAATTTCAAATAGATTCTTGATTTAAGAAGGCTATGTATTTATTTGGCAATGTACTGTATTACAAGTATCAAAAAATTTTGTTCCCATTGGTGTCTGTGGCTAACAGAAATCCCTAGGAGGTTTCCACAGATATTTAGAATGCCCTGAGCTGAAAGTATTTAAAATCAAAACAATTTTCATGCCTAAAAAGAACTGAATTAATTATGGCTTACGGCAACTTAGGCCTCTGTATATGGTGAGGAAGGCAGTAGAAAAATATTCTTCATGCCTACGTTGCAGGGTGCGATATCTCCATCTTGTAGTGTTTCGTGTTGATTGTATTCCTTTTGCAAAGTTCCATTTAGTCATGGGCATTTTCATGCTGTCAAATGCTGGCTGTATGGCATCTTTGGGAGAACAGAAAAGGAAAGAGTTAGGATAAAATAAAATATTTATAACTTCTTGGGGCAGGGGGTGAGCATTTCAGCTTCTGTTTCCATTCCTTCTCATCTTAGTCATGACTCTCTAAACAGTAATTTCTATCTTTTTCTGCAATCTTTAATCTCTTTAATTTTTTGATTTGGTTGTCCAATGTTGTGAAATGGGAAGAGTGAAGGCTGTGATTCTTCCTGAGCTTCTCTAAATGTTAAGACAATGCTACAATTAAGTGCCAGGAAATACAAGCATGGAAAAATGCCTGTGCTACTGAATGCTGGATTTGATCCAAGTGTTACTTCTTTCAATTACTGAAGGATCTTGTGAAAGTCTGTAACCTTCACCATAACAAAATGGGATCTGGATGGCAAATATAAAGGGCCAGAGAGTATATCAGCAAGTAAGCGGTTGAGGCTTCTGTCTATCCCTCCTACAGTCTGCAAGCAGCAGTTTGCTCCAAGATATCACCCTTAAAAGAGCATGTTGCTCAGGGGCTCTGATATTTAAGCTTCCATGAAGTTGTTGTTGCTATTTATTCAAGCTTGGGGCTTCTAACCAAGTACTTAAACCAGTAGTCCTTTGTGCCAGATAGTGATTAGTAAAAAGAAGGAAAATATGGAAAGGAAGGGTAGCCAAATGACTGGATATGACAATGGCAGATTAAACTAGCTTGGACTTATTTTTTTCTGAGTATCTCACTGTTATTTACGTTTCTTATTTAGGCTGTTGATGTATGCTTCCACTGAGTAAACATCTTAAAATTCTGTTAATTAAAAAGAACCTCTATGTCCATTAACATTGTAGGCATTTATAAACATAACTCCAGCTTAATGGTAGCAGCTGCCCTTTGGCTTCATGAGCAGAATGAGGGAGAGGATATGCAACTGATAATTCATCTTAAATACTGCAGGCTTTTCTGTTGACTTCATCTCATAAACACTACATTAGAACTGGATATAATTAAGATGAAGGCAACAAGGAAATTTGGCAATATGGCATGTCTTCGGTCTGAGAAAAGACTAGGATAGGACCTTTCTTACTGGAATAACTTGTATGAATGGAAGATGTGTTGGAAAGCCACAATATGAAGTTGAACAGGAATTTTTTTTTCTATGGTGGAAACCCAACATTATCTCAAATAAAATTATCGCGTATACTTTTCAGAGAAACAAGACAAAGCATGTTTTTCAGGCTGCAAGTAATAAAATTTGTGGAACTCCTTGCCAGGGACTAGGAGAGTGGAGAAAAGAATAAATTAATCAAAAAAGGAACTAGACAAAGTCAAGAAGTATAGTTCCATCACTCTCTAGTGAACTTTAATAGCTGCAATAAGAGTCTCCGTTTAAGAAGGCTCAAAGCCTTTCACAAGCAGAGGCTGGCAGGCTGGAAAAATTGTAAGCTCAACTAATGTTTTCTTATCATTCTTAAACTTTTCCCATAAGCATCTGAGGTTGACCACTACTGAACATGTGATGCTGGTCAAGATAGGCATTTGGTCTGTCTTAATATAAGAGTTCTGTGCTTAGAAAATATTAAACGGTTTCATACTCATGACTGGTGTGAGCTGTCAGAAAGGACCTTGGAGGGTTTGGTAAGGACTGGTTGGATGTCAGGGACATTTAGCTGTAATAAGATCAGTTTACCTCTTGTAGGTCTCATAGGAGTTGTTCTTGTAATAGTAACAGACTTAAAGATAGAAGAGACTCCTTACTTTTCTCCCTGTTTCCAGTGTTGCACATTCAAAGCATGAAATCGAATTACAAATCAGTTCTTTTACATCTCTAAAACATGATGTTGACTTAAAAATCATGATACTTGAAGGAAAAATAAATGTTGGGTTTCTTTTATTTGTCTTTCTGGTGTTTCAACCTATAACGTTTGTATAATCTTTCTTGAAACTCTGTCTTTTCTCTGGAGGCATTTCAGCTCTGGAAAATTGAAATTCTTATGAACCTAGAAATGAGGACATTAAAACCACCACTAAATTTCATAAGAAGTGACAACACTTTTTCCGTGTTTCCCTGAAGGTCTGCCCGCTCACTCTTAATATATACAAAGTGGATCTAACAACTTACCTTTTGCAAAATAACCCAGAAAATTATCAGCAGAGGGGAAGTCTGAGCTCTTCAGATGTTAAACTGAACCAAACATGTCCATGACCAGCAGCCATGATGGTTTTCCTTTTGCTCTCATATTGGCTGGTCCTCCCCTTGTCCTGCCACAATCACTTGAGTTGCTGCTTGAGTGGTACCTGAACCTGCCAAAGCTGCTGGAGGCACATGTCAGAGCTGGCAGAAAGCTGTCAGAAACTCATAATACCTTCCAACAGCCTCTGCTTTTGTTAATGCTGCAAATACAAGGTATCCAGGCTGAAGAAGTATAATTCTTTTCCAGTATAGGAACCAAGAAGGTTTAAGGATGCCTGCCACTATTGGAAACAGGTTTCCTTGAAGCAGGTGGCTTCCACGTGGGTAGGGGTAGAAACAGGATGGTAAGCTTTCAGAGAATTATAGAATTTGAAAGGAGGATAGAGACTAAAAGAAACATGCAGGAGGCAGAAGTGACGCAAGGCTGCAGAAATGGCCAAGAGTATGATGCCATTGGTATTTGTGACATGTGCTTTGGATATTGGAGGTGATTGCTTTTCTGATTCAGAAATCTGAAGTTAGTGAATTTGCATGGCAGCACGTAAGGGTTGTGTTGATGGTAGTTGTTTTAGTTTAAGGTCGTCTTGTTATCTGGACATAAAAAGTTTGAAATCTAGCAATATGAACTCACAGGTTTTTTGATGCTTCAAGAAGGCAGTATGGTGCTAGTTTCAGAGGAGTGTTACAGAGGCAATCAAAATGAACACAAGTGCCTGCCTCATTTCAGTAACATTTGGGAGAGAAATAGAAGAAATGGTGTTTTAATTGTTAGCTATGAGACTGGTGATTAAGGATGGCTTGATGGAGAAATTTAACATAAGAAGCTGCTGCTTAGTGACACTACATGATAGATACTGACCTAATTTTTGGCAACTAAGAGCCATAAACATCAGCCTTGATATATCAGACCCAGCATCTGGTAGGTTGTCTTATAACTTTTAAAAATTAATGCACAGAGGGATGAAAAACTACTGTACATCAGCATGCATTTGTTTTCCTTCTAAATGCAAATGTTACATCTTCCCACCAGCCCATAAATATATTTTAGAACCTAAAAGGAAAATAAAATATCTTTCATAGTTGATGTGGTGGAGGAGTCCCAATATTTGCTTGTTTGTGATGTTACATGCTGTTTGTTTAAGAAATTCCCTGCACATAAATTAGATGTTCATGGTTGTCCCCACCAGTCAAAATATCATTCTTTATTCAGATGAATAAGCATAGCCTCAAATTTATTAATATCATCTTAATGTTGCACTGAAAAGGGCATCATGTCCCTGGTTGAAAATGTGATAACTTCAGGGAGTTTGTGACCATCATTGCTTTGTCATTCTAAGGACATTGATGTTTTTATTTATATAAATATACAGCAAAAGGTTTGTGGCTCATTGATTTGTGTACTGAATGCTTATATGGAAACAACTAAATGCCAAACTATAGATGTACATAAGCTACTGGGTATAGTTAAGGATGCACTGGGCATCTCAAGACTGTTTGAGCAGACTGTTTTGAGCAGAAACTCTTGTGTTTACTGATCCAGCTTCAGGATTCTTTGATATGGACATCTGGAGACATAGATGTTATTTGTGTGGCAGTAACAACAATTAAATGAAAAATTGTGATGGCAATCTATTATTTTGAAAATATCTGTACTTCCAAAAGTCCCCTTTCTCTTTTCCTCTCTCTCCGCCCCCTGCCCCCGCCCCCCAGATTTAAGAGATTCTAAGGATACGCTGTGTGAAAACATAAAATGCATATCTGTTCTGCGCAGTGAAAAGATTACTGTTACTGCTAAGGATTTGTTCTTCCTGTTTGCTACTTTAAAAAAAATAAAAAAATGCAAAAGCATGCAGGATTTTTTCCCATATAATAATTACTTCAGAAATGCTATAAACAATTAGTGTGTTGAAGCCTGCATTTTAGTTTAAAGTATGAAATAAAGCCTTTATAAAATGCAGGCAAAAGTCCTGAGCAGTTGCACACTGTAAAGCAGGAAATCTCCTCCACACAATAGAGATTAAATGCTCCCTGTGCATACTGTATTCTGCTCAGCCCTCTGCGTTCGGAGCTGGGACCGTGGCAGTCGTTATCTGTAGCAGGTTCCTTGGTGATTTTCAAGCCCTGCACTACCTACCCAAGTGGCAGTGACACCAGCTTTCACTGAAGCCTTATTACTCTTAAAAGAGCAATTTGGTTGGTTGCACGGCTATTAGGATCAGACAGTGAGGCTTAAAGCTGTCAGTACAACTGCTTCTCATCTTTTTTCACAATCCTGACATCTTTTCTCTTTTCTGCTGGACACAAGCATTACTGTTTTTATCATTTTCAATCAAGCTCACGCTGCAAGCTGAGGAATATATTCCCACAGAAACCAAAGTGAGGAGCAGAAATTATTTTATAGCTACTGTAGTAGCAGCGGTGCTGGCTGCATGTTGTGTGGGAGAAACTGGATCAGTGAGAAATGTGGCTTTCCTCAGGGCTACATCATTGAGATATTACTTCAACATCTAAGGAGAGCAAAGCTACTCCTTGCTCGGATTTTTTGATGATTAATCACTCCTCCTTAAGCAAACAGAAAGTGGGGGAGAAGATGTAAGATAATTTTTTTTTTTTTTTTAAATAACTTGTGGAAATGTTATCATCAGTGAAACGGGGGAAAATCACTATGCTTGAACTTCTTTTCATTTTAATGTTGCTCTTTTCCGGACCAACCCTGAGCAAGCTTAGCAGGACCAAAGGCAAACACTGGAAGGGGGGTAAGTGGAAAGAAAAAGTTTTGTAATGGATGTTTGGGTATGATTCTAAAAAGCTGTATTAAAGGTGATCTAGGAAGAATACCTATGCTGTTTTGAATGACTCAGATTTCAGGTTGCCATGTGGGTTTGCAATAGGATGCTGAAAAGAGAGCGTGGAGTTTAATTTGTTTTCTTGATAGTTTGCTTGACTGAGTCTGTAAGGCATATATTCCTTGCAGGAATTTTATTTTGCATTGTATCATTAACAGAATAACATTTAAGGCCTTTATACAAATGAACCTATACCATTTAGAAACCAGTGTTTTTTTGGACTGTGAGAATTCAGATTGTTCTTTTAATTAGGGAGACTCTGGGACAGATGTTTGTGGTTTTATTGCAAGACATGTTACCCCTGTCATAAAGGGTTATAGTGTTGGAAAAGAAGAGGAAGAAAGAAGAGAGAAAGAAAGCAAGCAGCTTATTTTGAGTGCAGAATTGTTAGTGCATGTGGTAAAAATGACTAGACAGACATTTTTTCAGAGTGCACGAATGTTGTGAAATGCACTGCCAGCAGCACTAATTGGCTGACTGGCTATGTCAGTGTTGATGTGTTAATAAAGATAAATTGCATTAAGTTTATCGAAAAAAATGCTGTGCTGAGAAAACACTTATGATTTTTGAAGGCAGCAATCCATTTTCCTCTTCTGTTAAAAACTGCTGAGAAGATTTACCCTATATGTGCTCTGAACAGTTCACTAAATGTGCCTTTTCATAAAGTTCACTTTGTTTTGCCTCCTTGCATGACATTTGTTTATGGAAAACATGGGTTATAGAGGTCTCATAATCAAATAGCTCAGTGAGCATAAATGATATCTCATAAATATTTTGACTGAGGGACTGTGGACTGTAGATAGCTTGATATTTTCTCCCTGGTTGTTTCTTGATTCTTGATGTTAACTGATTGGAGGCACCCTAGGATTTTTTTTTCTTTTTTTTTTTTTTCCTTACAAGTGTTGCCACAGCATGGTGTGTTTATCACAGCTTTAATAGCACTTTCAGTTTTCCTCTGCTGTCAGTATTGTGATCTGAGGTTAAAGAGTAGCATCAACATTAAAAAGAAGTTTTAATAATTTATCACAACATCTCAGCAGGAGACTCCTCCCTCCCCCTCTCTATTTCCTTTTGTTGCATTTAAAGATATCGCAAATCTTCCACCTACTGTACCTTCAAGGGAAAAGTTGCAGCACACACTTAACCTGGACTGTTAACGCAGCACAGTATATCTGAAAATTATTTCCTGGTCCTGTAAATCACATTACCACACGTATCTCAGTGTGCTGCTGCTGGGTATCCTCCTTGCAAATTAAAAGCTGTTATTTACTCTGAGCAGCACGACCTCTTCTCAGAGGCACGTGAGTTAGGAATATATGTCAGTGTCAAGTTCCTGGGATTTAAAAAATGCTGTTAACTTTTTTTCTCTTTCTTCTGTCTTCAATTAAATCTGGTAAATGAGAGGTGTATTGCTTTAATCTTTTACCTACTCTCTGACTGAGGCAAAGAACTCCACTGAAGAATTTTTATCATGGGTAGAAAATAATCCCTGAATCTGACTGCGGAAAATAATACCTTATTGTGGAGTTTTGCTTTTAGAAGTGTTCTTTGCAGCTGAAACAAAACATGAGGAAGGTACCTGTTTCAAGGAGACCAGGAAGAAATTTGCCTTGTTTACTCACAGCTCTTGAATCAGACAAAAACTAGGCATACCTGCTGTACAGTAATTTTTTCATATGTAGATGTTGCCTTGAAGATGTGACTTGAAGATGATGCTTGCTTTCCAGTGAAAGTTTCAAGATCAGGATGTGTCAGAATCAATGTGTTGTAGTGTCATGTAGTCTGAACCTTTTTGACCTCCATACTATATGCACCTCCCTTTCCATCAAACATTAAGGATCAGCTTTTGCTTATATATCAATGATGTGAGTTCTTTTTGTCAGTCTGCACATGGAATTCGTGGTGTCTCAGTGAAATTTCAGCATACAAACTTCTCCACTGGAGCACACTGGAAAGCCTATCCCAACATGGAAACAGAGATTTTATTTTTATTTTTTTTTAAAGAGGATCAGCAGAGCCAGACACCTGCACACCAGCTTCCAGCTGTATTGTTCAGAGGGGAAAGGTGATGCTGGATGCATGCATCTGGAAATGCATTGTACGAATCATAGTATAGCTATACTGGAGTGGTGGAGAGCAATAGCTGGTTTAGACCATCCTTTGAAGTTTTTCTTTACCACATTTTGTTTCAAGAGTGTTGCGATGTATAGGCATCTTCAGAAAGTGCTGGTTTTCTGTGTTTTCGTAGGTGCTGATCATGCTCAGTTCAAGTGCAGGCTAACGAATCTGGAAATTTTTCTGGTATAATTAAAAAATAACTTCACTGCTGAAGTTACAAGCTCTGAGAAGACTTTTTCTGTAGTCTTGCTGTGTAGTTCTCTATATTATTTATGAGAAGAACAACTCTATTCACCTCTATTTTTCTCCTTGGAATTTGATCTGAAAAAATGACCATGCACATAAAGCTAAAATGAATGGAATTATGGGTAGAAATCACCTCCTGATTTAGTTGCAAGGTCAGATGTCAGGACTGAAATGGGTGCCGTAGATGGGCCTGGAGAAACGTAAAGGTATCATTTTCTTTTCTAGCTGTTTTTAAGTCTGCACTCCAGAAACCTTTCAAAATAATTCATTGGAATGCAGTCTCTAAATGTGCCTTAAACTGGGATTTATAAACTAATAATCAAGATTAACTGGAGTCTAAAAACAGGACCTAAAAGTACAAATCATCTGGATTTTCTTTTTTCCTTTGAGCCAAAATAACACACCATGGTTCAAGTTTTTAAGAAGGATTTATAATATGGAGAACAAAAAACTGGGAAAAGAAGATTAAGTACTCTTTTGAGTTTACCTTAAATCAGAAAGCAGTGTTACTAATGCCTATCCCTTCCTGAATTTGTTTCCACAGTGTTTTCACTCTGACGTATATCATGTTGGGGGGGGTAATATTAAGTTTTCAGTGTATTTGTCCATATGCACGTGGATGTGCTTTGTGTCTGTCCAGTGGCATCTGGAGAATTTGGAGACTGGAAAGTAAGCTGCCCGTTTGTGTCGTGCTTGGGAACCTTCCTAACAGTTCACTCATACTAATAGCATAGTAATAGTAATTCCTAACCAAGGAAAATTGGGAAAATGTGTGTAGAGTGTCACACTGCATAAGCACCACAGCCCAATGTGATTGGGACCAGGGAACGTGGTTGTCCAGGGTGTTGCCAAAGGGCCCATTGCTGATGAAACCTCAGCCTTGTTGAGCAGCTGGCAAGGGCAAGGCAGCGCCCATACGCAGAAACCACCATGTACAGTGGCTTGCTGTTACCTCAGCTGGCAAACAGCAAAACACAGGGGTAGAAGAAAATCATGCATGATGCTTGTCTTCTGGTAGACATCAGTGTCTTTTACAACTCCGCGTGAAGACTCTAACAGAAACGTTCATAGGAGAAGAGCGGAGACCATTAGGACAATCGCCACTCTTGGTGGACATTAACCTTTCACTCATCTTGGAAACAGCTCATGCATTTGGACTGGGGGATAGCTCTGCCCTCTCAGTCCATCAGGCACCTTTGAAGAGCCAGACCCTTTACATGGTGGCAGCTGTAACAGGACCTGGTCCGTCTGACAGTCCAGCACCCACCCCAGCCGAAAACCTGCAGTCTGAGCTGCTGCAGCATGGTCCTCAGGGATGAGGTGACCCTCAGTGAGGGAGCACACAGGGACTCTGTGCAGGCCGTGGGGTGTCCCTCTATAAAAGCAATACACTGCCAGTGTCGGCAGCATCTCCCAAGGGAAGAAAAAGCCTCTAGGGTTGGGGAGAGGAGCTGGAGATGAATAGACTTCAGAGGGAAGGTAACAGACACGGGGTTGGGAAATGCAAACTAAGTATGCCTTTTCCGCAAAAGTTGTTTGCTCATGTCACCCTTGTGCTTCACCAGAAGAATTTCCATTTTTGGAACTTAAAGTGTGATTTGATTTACTTGTGATCAAATTGGAGCAATAAAAATAAAATGCAACCACAGTGCAAGATCTCACAGAACTAGATGAGGGTGGTGCCCGTTCTTTCTGTCTACATGGAAGTGAAGCAATAATCTCTTTAATGACTAAATCAAAGTTTATTATGCAAGTGGTCTAGCCTTATATTTCAGTTCCAATTTCAGCTCTATGGCAGTTTTATTTTTATGGCAAAAGGCACTAACATGAGAAATCCTAAGTGTCAATGGCTAGGTGTTACTGATAAGTGTGATACAAAACTATGTGCATTAGATTGATCAGCACATGTCCTATTTAGGATGCATATAATTTATCAAGACTAATTTAAATGTTTTTAAAAGCATAATTCAAAGTTTAGCTCAGAAGATAAAATTTCTATAAACTTCCTCTCATAAAGAAAGCAGCCACCCCTCAGAACTTCTAAATTTGGAGGTTAAATATTAGATTGTTAGAGTAATGGCTGAGTATCAGAGTTGGAGGTATGTTACTGGACTGCTGCTAGGTACTTGGTAGCTCTGGATACCCAGACACCTCAGGTACAGACATTTGCATTCAGAACAGCTTTGTGGTGCATGCTCAGAGTTTGGTGAAAATAGGGCCTTGAGATTTTCTGCATTTGTAATGAAGAATCTCTGCACAGTCACAAAGTCCCACACACCAAGAGCACTGTGAATTGTTATAACCATTTAGATGTCTTCTTGGCAGCCACTCAACAATACTATTCACTTCCCCCATGGGGAAACCCACAAAGCTATATTTTTCGCCAGGAGGAACTTGTTTTCATTTGCCTCGTGGCTGGGGGGTGCTGAGGATAGAGGGATGGAGGCTGGGACCTTTGAAGAAGGGAAAGTAGAGAGGAGGTTTTTACATGGACCCAGGTAGCATGGGCTTCAGTGTGAGTTATCGTGAGGCATGAGGGGGCTGGTCGGATGTGATGAGGTACAGCTTTTGGTGTGGTGGTTGAGTTGCAACACTTGGAAATCACAGTCAGTTGTGCTGGTATGATTCACTGTGTAGTTAATGTGATTTTGGGGAAACATTTTAGTCTGCCATTTATCTAATTTAAGTAATTTATTTTATGGAATTTCAAGGATAAACTGCATGAATTCTTTTTGAATACATTATGATGTTGTATGATTAACAGTATTTCTTAAATCATGAGTCATTAAATATGCTGCTATGTAGTTGTACATTGGAAAAGCTTATGAAATGCTGACCAAAATTTTCAAACTCAGGGTCCTAAAATTGTTTCCCTACATTTCATAAAAGCAACCTGATTCTGAGTAGTAAAAATTCAAAATTTTTTGTAACTTTAGAGGAAGCTCAATATATTTGAGGAAGTGGCTTGTGCATAGATAAGGAACTAAAAACTTAATTTTAGAAACTGAGTACTGTGAGTGTGGATCTGCAGTATGAGTTTGACTGCCAGTCTATGAAGTGCATGACTACACACTGTGTGTGACGATGTACTGAAGAAGTTCTAATACTTTTACTTTGAATATACTTAAAAGGGAAAAGAGAATTTATTTGGGATCTTGGGTGACTGTGAAATTAACTGGTTTTTATTCAGTCTTCTGTTTTCTTTAAGGTCTAGATTTAGTTCCCATCCCAAGATAACAAGCAAATTTTTGTGCCTTCTTTTACATCACCTACTTCAGAGTGAAATCTGAATTCAAAGGGACTCTGTTGATGTGTGAAGCTTTCCTTACATATTTTGTTGGTGTATACAGACTTTGGTTGTCTATTTTTTATCTCTTTGAAGACATTTGAAATACCATATAGCAGCCTGGTAACCTGTATTCAAACTCATACAGACGGAGACAGCAAAGACAAGGGCAATGATGGAAAACCAAGTTTGTGAGAGTTTTCTTCCTAGCTGTAAGGGAGGGGAAATGACGGGGTTATTCCAGTCACGCAGCAGCAAATGTGGGGAAGATGTAACATGTACTTGAGAACAGACCAGTGTTGGCACAAAACCAAACAGTAATGAATAAATGTTATTGTTTCCAATCATCATTGAGAAGGGGCTGCCATCCTTTGGCAGATGAAGTCAGCCTGAGACAGGTTTCCACAGTCTACTTCGACCTCCACCGGTCCTGGCTGCAGGGTCTACCCTCTACCTTCCCCATCAGTGCTATTGCTTGTGCACATCTGCTGGCACCCTACTTAGGGAGCTGATCCAGCTAGCAATTAGCCATATAAAAGGGAGGACAACATACATCTTGCTGATGGGATCCCGTCATTTGTGCGCTCTCAGGTCAGGGAGGAAACTAGTATGCAAGGGGACTATGGGCACAAGGGAAGAGAAGAGATTGCGATCATGGCTCGATTTAGGGTAGTTCACCCTGATACATAACGTTAGCCTGCAGCTCTGGGTTATCCAGAAGAAAAAGAAAAAAAGAAAAAAGAAATTTAATAAGGTGGTGCCTTCTTTTGAATCCTATGTCCACATCCTGTACTTGGAGCCTTGCTTTGAAATATTTGCTATCATATTAAAAAGTATGTTGATCAAATAGTTATAAAACAGAAGGAATATTTAAATACTCTTCACCTACCCCACCCCCAGGTAGGCACATTCCTCTTCTTTGGTTATTTGCTCTTTTTTTTTTTAAACAGATTTTGGAACCATCATAAAGCATCATTGACATTAGAAAACTAGCAAGCACAAGTAAACCCACTTTACTTTGGTCCACAAATAAAATGAACTGGTGTAAATTGAATGTTAGGTCTTGAAAGAGCACAGATCAGATGTGCTCTTTCAAAATGATGAACAGGCTTAAACACATATCAGAGTGTCGGAGAAAAAGTTGTTTTGGCTTTCCCTTTCTAGCAATTTTGAAAGACAATAACGTTCATCAGTTAAACACTATTGATTTTTGACTTCAAAGCGTGATCTAAAGAGTACTTAGAGTACATTACTTCTTTCAGGAGCCATTACTGAATACCTCCATGAAAACTTCTTTGGTTAGTACATTCAAAATTGGGGGCGAGGGGCACAATAAATGGTGTTTTTACAGATGATTTAGTTTTGGTAAATGATACTTGAATTGCCAACAATGGAAAGTTTTTGATGTTTTAGAGCTGCTGTTCAATAATGACAGCACCTCCAATAGAAATTTCTTTTTCAGTCGTTTATATCTGAATTGTAAAATCTTGTTCTTGTCTAAATTGTGTCATGCTAGTACTGATTTCATCCTACTAGTTTTGAAACTTCATCATCTTACACTAGCTGAATAGCAAAACAAATTCATAGTTTCATATATGTATTGCACAGAGAAGTGGGCTGCAGCAATTCAGAAACATCAGAAAGTTCTTCTCTTTCAAGGTTTTTCCTCAAAACTGGTATTTTTCATTACTGGGTTTCCTTGCATAAGAAAACTTAAATGAAGTGATGAAAAAGAAAGAGGGGCAAAATTCAGTTTTGTTTCCAGAGAGGCTGATCACTCAGGGACAGTTGCCGGAGATAAGAATTCTCAACCTTCACAAAAATCATGATTTTGATATGACTGAGTGTATAGCTCCTCTTTCCTCCAGGCTCCTATTTCCTCTAAATATCAGCTGTCTTCACAGCCTCCCTGTTTCCCTTCAGGTGTGGGCACTCGTGTAGTTTCTGTTCTCGTGCAATTTGTGATGAGACTTCACCAGTACAATTCCTGCTGTGGTTCCAAGCACGGGCATGGCTGTAGTAGCTCAAACAAGCAGCAAACTCTTATTCTTCACTGCCTTTCCCATGGAGGATGCTGGATAAGGACAGGAGACAGTGCTCACATTAACGCCACATGACACTTTGGTTAATGATTAACTTTAAAAGCGTTTTTGCTCGTTTTCGAAAGTTTAGAGAGAGAAAATCACAGGTTCACCACACTGCCTGAGATTGCTGCCTCTGGCTCAGTAATTTAACCTAGCTATAGGTCCATTGTACCGACAGTGGAAAAACAGACAAAAGGGATACTTAGCTCTGTAAATAGGAGTAAAGGAACAAGTGCTTTACTCCCTGCATTCTGTCTTCTTGAGAGAAGTGGAAGTGTGTGTAATATTTGATATGGAAAACTGGAGAAAATGAGAAGCAGCCACAAAATTATTCTGAAAATTAGAGAAAATGTTTTTGAGAGAGTTTGAAGGAATTTAGTCTGTTCAGTTATGGAAAATTTGAGAGACAGCTTTCATGCAATTTAAGCGTGTTACTAAATTTCTTCCCCCATGAAGGAAAAGGGTCCTTAAAACTATTAAAGAAAGGTACTGCAGGAATACATGAGAGAAAGCCCATGCCATGCACATCCAAATAAAGACAATAAACAAGTTTCAAGCTGATTATTTCAAAAATCATTCTTCAATTATATTTTTAAAACTTACTGACAGGTTGGAAATTTGTATTCCATTGTCATACTTAGTGTAACTAGTGCTTACACTGAGAAACCACAAATACTGCTCTGAATTTCTTTTATATCCTGAAAAGATGCAGGGAGAACCTGTTCTTCACTCATTACATTCAGCATTCCTTCTGGAAAGCAGTTGGGATACCAAATCTGCTGCTTCTGGTTTAAAAATGAGTATGCTATACAGAATATAGCCTTTGGGAAATGCCCCTGGCTACGTGCCTTTTGCAAATATAAGAATGTGTCTTATTTCTTATACTTGCTTGAGAAGAACTGCTGCGTTGTGCTATATGTTGGGGTGTGCCTGACAGTACCAACTGGGACGTACTCAGCATCTTTCATATACTTGTTGCAGGCAGGAGTAATTCTACTGAAATTTATGGAATTATGCCACTTTAAATGACAGGAGAATCTACTTTTGAGTCTTAGCTGCAATATCTATTTTATAATCAATCATGGCAGTTCTCGCTGTGTAGTGCTTGTTTAATAACAGATCTAGGCAGCTAGGGAAAGACTGATCTGAAGATGAGAGCATGGAAAAGTCCTGACACTGATGAAAATGGAGGAAAAATTGTGACACTGGTGTAGTTTCTACA